>JBAJMU010000152.1:0-27625 GCA_037952995.1 Hyposoter didymator | reverse complement strand
CAGGTTCTTTGCTCTGGAAAACAATCGCTTGTTCTGTATTCATCACTCCATCATTCTTTTCTACTAAACTTTGCGAAACACCAGCCTTTTGCGCCTGCAAACACTTGATCGAATTGAAGTACTCTACTCGAAGGAACAACAGTTTGTCGCGTACTCAATATTGCTATATCGGTATTTCGTAAGTCATCAATAACCATTACAACGTCATTATCATGTCGCTCTGTAATCTGAGGAACAGCAGATTTTGGTGTATGCAACACTCGTTCAACTTCAGGTTCTTTGCTCTGGAAAACAATCGCTTGTTCTGTATCCATCGCTCCATCATTCTTTTCTACTGAACTTTGCGAAACACCAGCCTTTTGCGCCTGCAATATTCGATCGAATTGAAGTACTCTACTGGAAGGAACAACAGTTTTTTGCCCACTCAATATTGCTATATCGGTATTTCGTACGTCATCAATAACCATTACAACGTCATTATCATGTCGCTCTGTAATCTGAGGAACAGCAGCTTTTGGTATATGTAACACTCGTTCAACTTCAGGTTCTTTATTCTGGAAAACAATCGCTTGTTCTGTATCCATCGCTCCATCATTCTTTTCTACTAAACTTTGCGAAACACCAGCCTTTTGCGCCTGCAATATTCGATCGAATTGAAGTACTATACTGGAAGGAACAACAGTTTTTTGCCCACTCAATATTGCTATATCGGTATTTCGTACGTCATCAATAACTATTACAACGTCATGATCATGTCGCTCTGTAATCTGAGGAACAGCAGCTTTTGGTGTATGCAACACTCGTTCAACTTCAGGTTCTTTACTCTGGAAAACAATCGCTTGTTCTGTACCCATCACTCCATCATTCTTTTCTACTGAACTTTGCGCAACACCAGCCTTTTGCGTCTGCAATACTTGATCGAATTGAAGTACTCTACTGGAAGGAACAACAGTTCTTTGCCCATTCAATATTGCTATATCGGTATTTCGTACGTCATTTCCTACGTCATCAATAACCATTACAACGTCATTATCATGTCGCTCTGTAATCTGAGGAACAGCAGCTTCTGGTGTATGCAACACTCGTTCAACTTCAGGTTCTTTACTCTGGAAAACAATCGCTTGTTCTGTACCCATCACTCCATCATTCTTTTCTACTGAACTTTGCGCAACACCAGCCTTTTGCTTCTGCAATACCTGATCGAATTGAAGTACTCTACTGGAAGGAACAACAGTTTCTTGCGTACTCAATATTGCTATATCGGTATTTCGTACGTCATCAATAACCATTACAACGTCATTCTCATGTCGTGCTATGATCTGAGGAACAGCAGCTTTTGGTTTATGCAACACTTGTTGTCCAGCAACCGCTTGTTCAATACCTATTACGTCATGACTCTTATCCGCTAAATTTCGAGAAACGCCAGCCTTTAGCGTCTCCAGTACTTGATCGATTTCAAGTACTCTACTCAGAGGAACAACACCTTGTTGCGTACCCAATGCTATCTCAATATTTCGTAACGACACCTGAGAATTGGACGTTGGTCGAGTACGCAACACTATATCGTCATTATTCTGTTGTAAACTCTCATGATAATGAACCGCAGCTATCTGCGTGCATATTTTTTTCTTTGCACATGCCTGTTTAGGAGAAGTAGCCTCTCGTTTTTTCGCACATAATTTGCTGGTAGGTTGAGATTTGACAACATGTTTGTCAATGCTTCTCTCATTGAAAACATTAGTTGTCGCTCTTGATTTATCATTTGTCTGAGCCGAGTCCCCACATAACCTTTTCTGCTTCAACCTCCACGATTGTTTTTTCCAATTCTCTTTTCGTTTTTTTTGTACAATCTCTAGACTTGGTATGACAGTTGTATTGGTTTTATCAACCGGAAAATGATCAATTTTTTGTAACTCATAAATTTTTAGCAAATGTGTACGCATACCTGGCTGGTAATACCGTACATTTTCTGGCTTCAAGCCATACAACAACGATACAGCAAATGCTATCGCATAAAGACCGCAATCATTGTTGTTCGGTTGTTTGTCAACAGTCGGGAACACAACCGAATTTTTTTTATTGAAATCATAAAATGGAAATAATTTTTCCAAATAAATTTTATGATCTCTATGGAGGGCACTACCTCCACTGGAATTGTAAATATAAATTTTTTTTGCATCATAGTAACTGCAAACCCAATGACCAGCTTGAGGTGCTTTACCATCTGGCCTTACTAACCCACTGCAGCTGAACAATATCTGGATATGTTTTTTGCTGGGCGCAAGAGGAACTATCTCGTCTGGAAAATACAAGCGAAACTGAGGCTGCATTTCGAAGCATGAGTTAGACCACTTTGCCAAGAGCTGTGCAAATTCGTCGATATGATCATTGTTTAACCAATCGCCTTCAGTTATGCAACGTTTTTGACGAGCGGAAAAATCGTTTAATGTTTCAATCATCTGAAGAGATTGATTGAACAAGGTTATGTCTCGATTTTGCGTTAACAATAATCAACAGGCGCTAGAAAGCGCAACAGCACTTCAAGTGCTAAAATTAACGACTCGCGCTTAAAGCGACGATTATTACGCAATAGCGCGTTGCAATATTCAAAAATGCCAATGAAGTGCCTGGCTCGTGCTCGAAGCGACGAAATGGCTCGCGCTCAAAGCGACGAAATGGCTCGCGCTCAAAGCGACGGAATGACTCGCGCTCAAAGCGACGAAATGGCTCGCGCTCAAAGCGACGAAATGGCTCGCGCTTAAAGCGACGATTATTGCGCGATAACGCGTCGCAATAATAAAAAGTGTCAAATGATACGAAAAGAAATGAAGGATTTAAAAAAAAAGGAAGAAAATGGTCAAGGTTTGAAAAGACCAGCAGAAAATTTTCGGCGTGACCCTCCAAAAACCAGAAAATCTAAAAAAAAAAAAGAAAAAGAAAAATATGGTGACACTGAGGAAATAGAGGTATGGAAAAGAGTGTCATATTTTGTTGACAGAAGTTCATAATTAATCGAAAGAACATAAGCAACGGTTCATTAAAATCGTTTCTCAATTCTGAATTAAAATGCTAAAAGTTGGTAGAAATATGACCATGACCAATCTCGTATCTATTTATTGCTGATTCTGTAAAGAATGCATTGTCAGTATTTCGTAAAAATGCAAAACACAATCGTGACACCATCTCATCAACATTTTTTTCAAATATAATCCGTAATTTTCAAGCAATTTTCAATTTCCAGCCGATTATTTAGTTTTTGGCGACATTTATAACAAATTCATTGAGTTGTTTTCAATCTACAGCATTGCAACGATGTCGGCGGAAAAAGTTGACTAAATTATTAAATAAATATTCCGTGAAAATGCAAGTCAACCATGATGACACCATTTCATTAACGTTTTTTTTTCGAACTTAATCCATAATTTTCGAGCAATCTTCAACTTTCAACCGATTAGTTCATTTTTGGAAGAATTTTGAACAAATTTATTGAGTCGATTTTTAAATTCCAATTTGTAATTTTTTTTAAATTAGCCCATGAAACCTTCATCTGCAACGTTGCAACGATGACGATAAGAAAATTTAACTCCGTTAATTGAAAAACTTTTTTGAAAATATAATGCCTTTTTAAAATCGTTTCAAAATTACAAATAAAACTGCTAAAAATGAATAGAAAAATGAGCTGGTAGAATATTGCATTCGTTTGTTGTTGATTGATTCCGCAAATTGTATCGTCGGCATTCCGTAAAAATGCAGGAAATTCAAACGTATCACCATTTAATGAACATTTTTTTTCAAGTGTAATCCGTAATAATTTTCGAGCAATTTTAATTTTCCATTTTCCAACCATTTGTTTTTGTTATTTGGCGCATTTTTGAACAAAACAAACTCAGTGGGTCGATTTCAATCACACCTTGTAGTTTTGAAATGAAAACAATTTCTTTCTCAAAGGGTGCTCATCTAGCCCATGAAACCATCGTTTGCAACATTGCAAATCGTTGCAACGACGGAAAAATTTCACTCCGTGCATCCACTGATTATAAAATATTATAAAATATCAAGAAAAAATGAAACGTCATGTCTCATTGAAATCGTTTCAAAATTCCCAATTATAGAAGAATATAAACAATAAACAATCAATGAATCATCAATCAAGAAAATACAACAATTTATTTTTCAAATCGTACTTATGAAACCGTTGTGACGGTCTGGCAATAATGGAATGAATAGAGGTGGACCGTAGCGCAGTGGTTAGCGCTCTGGACTCACAGTCCGAGGGTCCCCGGATCGAGTCCCACTCGGATCACCTTTTTATTCGCTCATTATTCTCAGACCGTGCCTCGTCACACCGTCGTTCGCAACATTATTCCGACGATGACGATACAAATATTTTTTTCAATCACGTTAATTTGTTGAGATTTCTTGAAAAACTGAATTTATCGACAAAAACGCGAGATCCGCCCACGTCACAGCTTCATCCATATCGTTTTTCATATTTAACGAATAATTTTTAAGCAATTTTTTACGATATTTTGCGAAATTTTAAAGCAATCAACTGGACGAATTTTCATCCCACTTTCTAATTTCAAAATGACAACAATTTTTCTTTAAAAAGTGTACGGCTAATGTCCAAAAATGGAATGCAAAATAAAAAACTTGTAACGCGAGCTGTATATTTACCAGAGATTTTAATTTATTTAAAATAGTACATTGTGTACCAAGGAGGCAAAGTGGCTCTTTTGACGCCGGGCGGGATGTTTTCAGTACGAGTCGTAGACGAGCGCGCGAGGCGAAGACGAGTACTGAGCACACGACTCTTTATTTAACGAAATCTCATTTTCGAGCTTTTTCGAGCCCGTCGGCGGTACGTAAAGTAGCCGTTTTACCGACTGCCGACGTGGAAACAACACTTTTAACTCCTAGGAGTTAAAAGTGCTCCTTCTCGTACTCCCCACTACTAATCCACGTCGGTAGTCGGTAAAACGGTTACTTTTCATACCGTCGACACGCTTGAAAAAGCGAGGAGAACGTGGTTACGTGATATAAATACTTTTCTTGTATTGAGGGGGGGGGGGGGGGGGGGGGGTTTANGGGGGCTTTATTCAAACAATATAAGCGTAGAAATGTCGTTCGGTTATATAAATAATCGTGTGCACCTCGGAGGCAAGGGCCTTTTGACGCCGAGGCCGATGTTTGTCACTCCAAATTGTTGAACAATATAGAGTGAAACTTTCAAAATTACGGATTATGGACTACTCAAAACCAATGCAATAATGAAATTAAGTTGAAATCAATCGATAAGCGAAGAAAAAGTGACTGCATTTATTATCTTCCTTTTAAATTTTTTATTATAATTCTTATTTCAATTTTAATGACTTACCGAAATACGGAGTACGCGATTCTTTACTGCTGCTGTACACAAACTCGTAACAATGACAATGTTATATCGTCACTTCAATTAGACGTTCACTATATGCACATTAATTATCTCACATCAACACAGAAACGGCACGTTTGTTAATGAAATACCATGATTGTTTTCATAAATATTGGGCAGAACAATTATTAAACTACCGAGGCTTCACTACCGCAACGTTTCTCCTGTGATAGAGCAACACGAACTGACTCTACGAGAGTGATGTCCACAAAGGCACTGTTTCACTTATGTTTCTCTTACAAACATGAGGACGAAATCCAAAACAATTTCAAAACAAACGACGAATTTGAACGATTTCATCGAATCGCACATTGCATTTTTTTCATATATTTGATGTGCCAAAAATTATATTCCTCAGAAGTAACCTCGGCAATAGAAGAAATAAAAAAATAATCGCGCTAGTAGGACGCGAAGAAAGTCTTATATGAGAAGCCGAGCTGATTTTAGCAGCGTTAGATGCCAAATATGGCATCCGCAGTGATTTATGGAGAGAAAGAGGATAAAAAGGAAAGAGAGAGAAAGAGGGAAAAATGAATTTAAACATTGAACATTTAACATTAAATACGTAAACAATCTTTTATCTTTTACTAATTGTAAAAACCTCGGACAATCTTGAATTTTGAGTATGTTGTTCTTTAGTCAATTTGTAACAACTTTTTTTTGTAATGAACTTTGGCTCGCAAACCATTTTCTTTGTATACGAGAAAAACTGAAAACAAACATTTTGATTTTACCGTCGTCATATAACGTCTTTAAAAAATAGAAAGAAAATAAAACTCAAAGCGAGTAAAGATTTTATTTTATTTTTCTAACCTAATTAAGGCATGTAAACTTGAAACTTAAAAATTCAAGGGCTCGTGATTAAAAGCGGATCATCGAGATTGGCCGATAGGTCGAACGAGAGAACTTGGTCGCAGATAATTGAGCGTGTCTGAGCAGCGAGTCTTCGGTGAAGGGAACCAAACCTTTGAGCGGCACGACAGTCTGAAAATTGAAGACTTTTTAATCACACAAAATTCCCAGTAATTGCCGCGATCTTTCTCGCTCAATTTTACCTGCAACTTGTTCACGAGATCCTCGTAAGTCGGACTATCTCGTCCAGCAAAAACTCTATCGCCATTTTGCTCATGTGAATCTTTTGCCTGACCGGCGCCATGGGAGGCGTCCGTAAGCTTCGGACGGCTCCATCAAAATATATTTTCAACAAACGCCATGTTGAAACCAATGAGGGCGAGCTCCCCGCCGTCGAAACCAGAAACCACTCGTTTATCGGCCCCATGTCCTTGGTCGACACTCCACCCTCGGGACTTGGATCTTCTTCGCAAATCGCTTTCCTATTTTGTCGTAAACGCTGGAAAATGAATTTTGTACCTTTTAAACCTGAGGGCAGAACCTGGAAAACGTCGAAGAATCGAAAAAAATACGAGACGATCGAACCCTTTGAGTTTTTATCGATTTTTCGACTTTTTCTTCACAGCACAATTTTTGGACGTGGAAAAAACAACCTTTTTTGTACGGCGACGTTTTTTTACGTCCAAAAAATGTCAGAAACGGTGTAGAGATGGTGGAGCTTTAAAAGACGTGAGAAATAAAAGAAAACGGAAGAGATACTGTACCTGAAATGCGTCAATTTGTTCCGTGGTCTCGCGTTGCTCTCGTAAATGGCTTCTTCGTCGCCGGTGAACAGAGAGAGTCTAGGATCGGTCAGAGAGACGAATTCTTCCATAGATTTGGCACCTGGCTTGGACGTGGGGTGTTTTTTTATCTGGTTTTTTCGAGCGGCAGGAGGACTTCTTCGTCGTCTTTATCGTCCGGGTCGTTCGCGTCGAGTTTTTGCTGGTGTTTTTGGGGGATGACACACTCTACGTTCACCATTGATGCCTGTGAAAAGAAAAAAACCATAAAATTATGCAAAAAAACGTGAAAAGATTAAATTAAATTTTGCCTATTTAAAAGTTTCAACGTTCTCGCTGTTTTTTTTTCTATCGCTCCTTCCACCTTTTCCTCGTGCATGAAAAATTCTAAATAAGATGCACATATTTATCTTCTCTTTTTAATTATTCGAATGCACATTTTTCAGAGTAGATTCAACAATTAACGATCGGTATAATTTATCGAAATGCCGTTGCGTGAACACTTTAGAATACTTTTTACCTTTTTATTTGTGTTTTTTATTTTTTTTAACTTTATTTTCTTCTCGTTCTAGACAAATTCGCGTCAGATTGCAGCCTCACTGCTCCTTTTTCGCCGTTGCTTGCTGGAAACTCAGTGGGCTCTCCTGAAATCGTAGGCGAAACAAAAAACAATTAACAAAAAAATGTTGCAACTTGCTCAAATAATTGAGCATTTTTTTTTGTCAATCGAAACGATTCAATTGGCTCGATCGCTTCATCGGGTTCGTCAATCTCTGACGATAATTTAATTATTATCGAATTTATTACAAACAACATATAATTTATCGAAATGCCGTTGCGTGAACACTTTAGAATACTTTTTACCTTTTTATTTGTGTTTTTTATTTTTTTTAACTTTATTTTCTTCTCGTTCTAGACAAATTCGCGTCAGATTGCAGCCTCACTGCTCCTTTTTTGCCGTTGCTTGCTGGAAACTCAGTGGGCTCTCCTGAAATCGTAGGCGAAACAAACAACAATTAACAAAAAAATGTTGCAACTTGCTCAAATAATTGAGCATTTTTTTTTGTCAATCGAAACGATCGATCGATTCAATTGGCTCGATCGCTTCATCGGATTCGTCAATCTCTGACGAGAATTCAATTTTTATCGAATTTATTTCATTAAATCGTTTCTCATCCGTCCAACAAAGTTTTACACTCGGAGCACGCTTTTTCTCATGGAATCAATTAATTGAATAATCTCAATGCTCGTATCCGACGAGACACACTTTCTAGAAAATTACAAAAACTCGTATCTGCCTGACGAAACTCAACTGCGGACGGAGTAGCCACTAGAGAATCGATCATTGCGAGAAATCTTCATTTTTCTTCTACTAAAGTAAAATAAAGATTTCATTTTTCTTCTACTGAAGGAAAATGAAGATTTCTTCTTCATTCAGAAGAGTATCTTAAAAAAGGTTCAGATTAATTGATGCAAAAAATTATTTTTTTTGAGGGGAAATTTTTTTTTCTCGTTTTTTCGCACAAAACGAATTAATTAATGCAAAAGTTTCTATTTTTTGAGGGGACATTTTTTTTCACGTTTTCTTCGTACAAACTCTGTTTTTTTTTTTTCATTCGCTGAACAAAATTGATAATCGCGAGAAATCTTCATTTTCCTTTAGTATCTTAATTGGTTCGGATTAATTAATGCAAAAGTTTCTATTTTTTGAGGGGACATTTTTTTTCACGTTTTTTTCGTACAAAATCGGTTTTTTTTTCGCCCGGACTTTCGTGCTGGACTGGAGGATTAAATAATGATTGAGCTCAGTGAAAGCAAATCTTATTACCTTCAGGCCCAAAGATTCTATTACGCAACGATTCTATTGCGTAAGGTAAAAGAAAAATGAAAAAAAAAGAAAAAACACGTAGAAGCAAGATTTTGTAATTCCGTGGGCAAAAATTTCAGTTGAATTAAGAAACACGATCCCGGTCTACGCTGTTAGCAAACTTTGGATAATAAACAAACAAATTTATTGTTTATTGGGTCAAAGAAAATTAAAAAAATTATTTTCGACTTTTTCTTCACAGCACAATTTTTGGACGTGGAAAAAACAACCTTTTTTGTACGGCGACATTTTTTTACGCCCAAAAAATTTCAAAAACGTTGTAGAGATGGTGGAGCTTGTAAAAACGTGAAAAATAAAAAAAAACGGAAGAGATACTGTACCTGAAGTGCGTCAATTTGTTCCGTGGTCTCGCGTTGCTCTCGTAAATGGCTTCTTCGTCGCCGGTGAACAGAGAGAGTCTAGGATCGGTCAGAGAGACGAATTCTTCCATAGATTCGGCACCTGGCTTGGACGTGGGGTGTTTTTTTTATCTGGTTTTTTCGAGCGGCAGGAGGACTTCTTCGTCGTCTTTATCGTCCAGGTCGTTCGCGTCGAGTTTTTGCTGGTGTTTTTGGGGGATGACACACTCTACGTTCACGATTGGTTCCTGTGAAAAGAAAAAAATCGTAAAATTATACAAAAAAACGTAAAACGATTAATTAAATTCATTACAAATTATTATTATGAAATAACCGTGAAGAATCGAATTCTAATTCGTATATTGTGGACACAATGAAACTTTCCATGATATCAATTTTTAAGAAGAAAAATATGTCTGAAAGTTATTCAGAAAAGGGCAAAAATTTTGAGGAATTTTGTGCAGTTTTTTTCTCACCAATTCCTGGACAATTTCTTGCATTCGCTGTTTCGCAGCTTCGATACACTCGCGAGGCCCCTTGAGCAAAACTTTGTCGCTGTCCATACCAGCTCGTGGAAATTATATTTGCACGCCGCCGCATTCATCTGCTATATGATAACAAAACTCCACCTCGACGTGCTACGAATTCCGATCACTGTTATCACCTCGTTGTCCTCGTCCTTGTCCATAGGGAAAACTATACGAGCGCCCGTAGATTCTCCGAGATCTGCAAATTCGAATGATGAATTTTTCTAAAGTTCCGCTAACTTTCACAGCCATTTCTTTCTGATTTTTCCTTTGGGAATGAGAAAATTTGTACACGCTTTAGGGAAGCCTGTCCCGGATCGTTCGCATAGAGTTTTTGCTCCCCGGGAACGAATTCTTGCTTGACGCTCTGCGGTTCTGCGGAATCTGTACCCATCGCCAGCTAATTCAACTCACGCGACAAGACTGCAAAGGATTTTTCTTTTCGGATGAATCCATGGAGTCTCCAACGCGTGCAGCGTCCGCAAGAATTGTCACTCACCTTGACATTGGCTGCTCGCTCCGAAGCCTTGGAATTGACAACTGGTTATTTTCCTTCCTTTTCTTCGCACTCAGCAAAGTTTTCTTTTTCATGTTCGTACTCAACACGTTGTCAATCTCATTGAATTGTTCTCCTTCTCGGGCTAAAACCCTGCCGCCTGGGTAGCGAGCACGTGCCGAGCTTGCTGCTCAGTCCAGAATTTTTTCTCCGCTTGGATCGCAGCACTTCTTTTATTGCTCGCAGGCCGAAGAAAATACTTGACCGCCAGCTGCGCCTGTCGGAACAGATTGACGCAGTGGACTTGGAGATGAGAATCTTGACGTCGTACTCACTCTCCAAACAATAATCCACAACGTTATTTACATGCTGATCGACGAACCTGATGAATAACGCTCGTTTTAACGATTTTTCACGTGCCGGCTGTTCTAAGAACCATCACTCAAACGTTGAATCGATTCACTGATTAGCTAAGCCGAATTTCAATATTTTAGGATAGGAAAATTGAGAATCTACATTATTTTGAGATATTCTAGGTTAATAAAATTTCATCACTGTCGATTTTTTCAACATTTTCAATTGAAAAATTTTCACGACACATTTTCACAGCAACACAGATATTAACGATGAATTATACTAATTTAATTTGAGAGAGGCAGTGGCTCAGTGGTAACGAGCCCGGCTCTCACACAGTGGGCCCCGGGTTCGATTCCCGCCGACACCAATGGATTTTTCTAAGTGTCCCAAGCTGTACTCTCTGTGGTTCGGAACCCACGTAAAATAGTAGGTCCATGTGTGCGTAGTGGAGAGGAGACGAATGGGGAAGTGTGAATGGTGGAAAAGGGATGAGAGAAAAAGGTGGAACGGGATGAAAGAAGGGGTACGGGAAGCACACCATGTACAAACCCGCCAAGGGTATGCATGTAAAACTCCACTACATACATACATACTAATTTAATTTTAACTCTGCAGTGGACAGCTCTGCCTCGTAAATTTTGAATGAACGAATTTTATTTAAAAAAAAACCGGCACTGCGAGATGTTCGGGTTGTTGAATCTTGCCGATTTCCACCAACACATAATAAACACAACGACAACACGATGAAAATTTCAAACTTAAAGAGAGGTCCTTTCTGATACGCCTAATGAAACGTGGCGCTGCCGTCGCTACGGATCAAAAGGAAAACTACAAATTATCGATCGAATTTCCGATTTTTATTGAATATCGATCTAATTAAATGAAAGTAATAAAATGAAATATGAAATAAAAAATATATGACATATAAGGCGTGCAAAATGTACGTACAATGAAAACTGCATTCGAAGAAATCAGCACGAGCACGCATGGTCTGATTTCAATTCGGCACTGGCAGAGCGCGCGCGCTCTGCTCAAACATACTGAACGACCAATCCCGAGCGCTTATTTCGAAACAATGAAACAAAATTAGTCTTTGTTTGGACACACTCCGAGAACGACACGCATCAATTTTCGGTACGTACTTTATGAATTATTATTTAATTTCGTTATTGTTGCATGCAAATATTGTTACATGTAATTTGGTACGTGCAAATTCAAAAAAAATTTTACATTTTGTGTTTTTTTTTCTTTTTTACTTACAGAAATGTCGACAAATGTTCCGATGGAGACGGAGGACGGCAACGACCTTCGAAATCATTGTAAGTGCAAATGATTCTTGTTCATTATTTATTCGATTATTAAAAAAATTATTCGATTATTAAAAAAATAGATATTCGAAATTTTTTCTTTCTTTTTTTTTTTGATTTTACAGCAAGTTCGAGCCATCACTATAAAAATCCGAAGGAGAAAGTTGCGGCGACCTCGGCGGCGACAAAACCACCCAAGGGTAAGTAAACAACAACAAAAGCTACTTTATAAAAGAATCTTCACGCGACAAATGATTAATCCATTATCATTTTGTTTTTTTTTTTACTTACAGAAATGTCGACAAATGTTCCGATGGAGACAGAGGACGGCAACGAGCTTCAAAATCATTGTAAGTACAGATGATTTTTGTTCAATATTTATTCGGTTATTAAATTTGAATAAATAGAATATTCACAGTTTTTTTCTTTTTTTTTTTTGATTTTACAGCAAGTTCGAGCCATCGAGATCCTAAGGAGAAAGATGCGGCGACCTCGGCGGCGACAAAACCACCAGGAGGTAAGTAAACAACAACAAAAGGTACTTTGTAACAATCTTCACGCGACAAATGATTAATCCATTATCATTTTATGATTTTTTTCAGAAACCAAGGAAGATGGTCAGGCGACAACCAGTGACGGCAATAACAACGAGTCGACCAACTTGATCCGGGAATTGGGAGAGTTGATTGATCGCCGTTTGGTCATCGGTACAACATCGGCATCGCAAAACTCGCCGCAACCGGGAAGAAGTCGTCCCGACACGATGAACGCCAACAAAATAAAAAGTAAGTCATGAGTTTTTTCCAATTTTTTTTCAAATACTTTGTGTCGTACCGCTACTGCGCCTCTCGATATATATAAAAAACATCAATCAATTGTTCTTTTTTGTTTATAGAAAAATGGCGTCGAGGAAATCGCGCCGGTCAGAGGGTGCAGGAGCGGAAAAAAATCCGGTACGAGGCGGAACTTATTTTAGCAGCGTCGGACAACCAATATGGCGTCCGAAGTGATGTATGGAGAGGCCGAGGAGGAAGGAGACAATGGCGAGGACGAAGGGGCAGCGGAAGAGGGAAATTTAATAACTAAAAAAGACAATTTTTTTATTTTTTCAAACTGATTATTAATTTTTGTAAAACTTTATTATTAGAAAAATACTGTTAAAAAGTAAAAAAAGATTTTTTTTCAAACAAATTATTAATTTTTGTCAAACTTTATTTTTTGGCTAAATTTCTTGATCGAATAAATAAAGGAATTTCGATTGGACAAAATACGAACAAGAATTCTTGTCTTACCTTCTCACCCGAGCACAGGTTCACACGAAATTGCTGGTACATATTATATTTATTTTTATTACATTTTTTCCAAATACAGAGTTCGGAATTCGCGATACCAAGAGGTGAAATAAAAAACATCTATACCACAAGTGGAAGGTTCACGATTCCCTCGAGGAATTCGCAGTTGAAAATGAAAAAATATCGACGCCTCGATTCAAACAAAAATGCCAAATCTTCGAATCGGCAAATTCGAGATGAGAATATAAAACGAGCGACTGATTTACTAGGCTAATAATGAGATTAAAATAACGTATTATCAAGATCGTTTGCTCTTAAGTTGATTCGTAATAAGATGGAGAAATAGATTAAGATTTAAGAAAATAACAAATGCACAAACTTCAGGAACATGTTTTCATTTTGCAAACTTACTAAAGTCTAATTTTTAGTACGAAAAAGATCACATTACTCGCAATGCGACGTTGATATAGTTTTTCTGAAAATAATGCGATAAAACACACAGTTCTCGGCTCCAAAGCTTTCTCTTTACGTAGTACGAGTCGGAGGAGTACGAAAAATATTCGTTGGGCTCTCGTGAAAGATCGACTACTGATTGGGAGCCGAATGCTGGGATGTTTGGCCTTTTTCAAGTTTATCTTGTTGAAAATCTATACGTGCAAAGCTGTGAAAATGAAACAACGATCTTCACTGGATAAGTGTTGTTCAGTTCTTTATATTTTCGCAGCACTTTGCACATGTTGACTGCCAAATCGTTCGACAGTTCTTCGCCGCTTTGCACATGTTGACTGCCAAATCGTTCGACAGTTCTTCGCCGTTGGTGTGCGAGCTCACCGCCGAAAAGTACCGCCCGAAATAACGTTTTCGCAGCACTTTGCACATGTTGACTGCCAAATCGTTCGACAGTTCTTCGCCGTTGGTGTGCGAGCTCACCGCCGAAAAGTACCACCCGAAATTACGATCCAGCGATGCTACGAGAGCGCCTGCAATTTTGTTTTTGAACGAAACATTTATTTTCGTTGCGTGGAGTCGTGAAAATGTGAACGATTGAAAAAAAAATAGATGAGAACATAAAAATTCGAATAAATCAACGAGACACTTACCGAAATCGCGGCCTTTGCTGTTCGTGTCGTGACAGACATCGAAACCGGCAACCATTATCCCGCATCCGGGAATGACGACCGTCCAGGGAACTCCACCGATTTTGCAGTTCATCTGCACGACGATTTTCGTTGCGATCGATTGAACGCCCTTGACGGTCATATTTTTGGCGAGCATACACTGCGTCGGTACAGGACGATAGATGCAGCATTTTTTCTTAATCGCCGAATAATGATCCGTGCGATTGTTCATGACATGCAGAATATCAGTTGAACATTTGCCTGCTTCATTATTTCCTCGATCGCAGCGGTATAACCGGAAGCTCGATCGTCATTGAGAACGTAATTCCGAGGTTTAGCAATTGGGAAATTCATCGAACGCACGGAGCCTTGCAAGAAGCCCCATGAATGCCTGTAACAATCGCGTTTCGTTAAAATTGCTTTTTACATTGCAATATTCCTTTCATCGATTCTCGTTCGACGCAAATATAAAAAAATAAACCACGAAATACAAAGATCTTGGAAAAAAATGGAAATATGTCTTTTTTTTCACACGAAATCCTCGTTTTTCGTTTAATAGAAAAGTCGTTACGGAAACTAGTATATAAAAACTTACTTCGGCATCTTGGAGAATTCGACTCGGCACGACCAAGACCCAATTGTCCAATTTCGTGCTACTGATCATCGAACACGATATAACAGATCTAGTCCAATCAACCTGGTCTCCGGCATCTACTCTTTTATTTTTCCCGGTCCTTTGTTTTTCGACAACAATAGCGGCTGAGTCGAGTGCTGTATTTTGAGTAGTACTTCATTCATACTCCGATCACCATGGCTTTGAATCGTTCCTGTAAATAATCATTGACGTTAAGAACGTTCCCGGACTGTACGTTCGATCAGGGTAAAAAAGAAAAAAATTGATACCTGATACTGCTGGCCGTATCGGTTGTAACATTCCTTGAGAATATCAAGCAGAGTTTGTTGGCGCATAACTTTGTGGCGACGTTTGGGCTCGATATTGCTTCGCTTCCTGCTTGGCGAACATTCCCAGGATCAAGCGATCGCCCTCGACCGGTGATTTCCTCAAACGAGAGCGACGCGTGCATATTTCGCTGGTATCACGCGACGGGACCGTGAAGGATTTTCCTTCTCGGATGAATCCAAAGAGTCTCCAAAGCGTACAGCGTACAGCGTCCCCAGCAATTCACTCGGCTTGACATTGGCTGCTCACACCGAAGCCTCGCAATTGATCTCCACCAACTGGTTATTTTCGTTGCTTTTCTTGGCGCTCAGCGAACCTTTCTTTTTCATGTTTCATACACAATCCAGAAATCTCGCTCCGCTTGGATCACAACACTTATTTTTTTAAGACGACGACGCTGTAATCCAAAAATTGGTCGCAGCACAAAAGAACTCAACCGCCAGCTGCGCCTGTCGGAACAGCTTGACAAAGTGGTCTTGGAGATGAAAATCTTGACGTCGTACTCGCTCTCCACACAATAATCCACAACGTTATTCACAAACTAATCGACGAACCTGAAGAATTCGTTTTAATCCAAAGAACGATTGCTCGAACTTGAAATCGATTTGACGTTTTTAGGTTAAAAATAGCGATCTATGTCGTTTCATGACATGCGCGAATCCTAAGAACGATCGCTCGAACTTGGAATCGATTTGACGTTTTTAGGTTAAAAATAGCGATATGTCGTTTCATGACATTTTGCTGTTTTCAAGAAAACATGCGCGATTTCTGTTTTTGAGCACTACTTTTTCGCAATCTACCGGTAACACGCAAACACGTGGATAGAATTTTCGCGCAATATAAAAAACAGTAACGAGAGAGAAACAGCTGAAGCACGAGGCACCGGCGCGGTAATAGTGGAGAAAACACGAAGACACTGACGTGGTCGAGGAAGAGAGAGATAGCACGATGCGTCGACGCGGCAGAGCGAGAGAGACAGTGCTATAGGCGCGCCGGCGGTAGAGGAAGAGAGACAGCACAATGCGCCGACGCAGCAGAGCGAGAGAGACAGCGCTATAGGCGCGGCATCGGTAGAGGGAAAGAGAGGCTCGTATAGTCTGTCTGTCTCTCTCGCACAGTGGCGCGCGAAGAGTGGGGATACCGCGTTCAGCGGAGCGCGTGACGTCACAGCTCGAAAATGTCCACCAGGCACGTAAGGGCGTATGTCCAAGCGCCTGCGCACGAGACTTACACCCTTCTGACTGTGAGACAGAAAAGCGTCCCGGATCGCGCGACCAAAATCTTTAATATCAGATTTCTCTCGATTGGCTGAACGGATTCTGTTCTACCAAGGACCAATCGAAAGATAAAAAATCAAAGAAAATTCATATCTAATATGAAATTTTTTGGTCGCGCCGTTTTTCCGGAAAAACGATTCAAAGTTTCTGTGACGTCACAAAACCTCTATTTTACTGTATATAAGAGTGCGGCCGGCTCGCGCTACGCTTTTTTTTTAATACTTGGCGTCGAGCCGCTACCGCGTCTCTTGATTCATTCTCAAAATTCTAGGCATTCTGTCATGAACAAAGATATATACGTCACTCAGATTACAACCCATCATTAGAAGAATGTCGTACACATCCACAGCTCAAAAAGCGTGGGCAAAGGCGCACTGTTCACAAGGCGAAAAGCTCCATGAACGCATGCCTTCGGCTGCATACAATGCATGCATACAACATGATCGAAAGTGGGTTAACTAATCAAAGTCGGTGTATTTTCGCTTGTTGTTTCATTCCACCATTCATTATTTATCCTCAAAATCCTAGGCTATCATTGCGTCACGAACAAAGTCAAATACGTAACTCAGATTACAACCCATCAATAGGACAATATCGTACACATCCACAGCTCGAAAAGCGTGGGCAAAGGCGCACTGTTCACAAGGCAATAAGGTTCATGAACGCATGCCTTCGGCTGCATATGATGCATGCATACGATACGATCGAAAGTGGGTTAACTAATCAAAGTCGGTGTATTTTCGCTTGTTGTTTCATTCCGCCATTCATTATTTATCCTCAAAATCCTAGGCTATCATTGCGTCATGAACAAAGTCACATACGTAACTCAGATTACAACCCATCAATAGAACAATATCGTGCACATCCACAGCTCGAAAAGCGTGGGCAAAGGCGCACTGTTCACAAGGCGAAAAGCTCCATGAACGCATGCCTTCGGCTGCATACAATGCATGCATACAACATGATCGAAAGTGGGTTAACTAATCAAAGTCGGTGTATTTTCGCTTGTTGTTTCATTCCGCCATTCATTATTTATCCTCAAAATCCTAGGCTATCATTGCGTCATGAACAAAGTCACATACGTAACTCAGATTACAACCCATCAATAGAACAATATCGTGCACATCCACAGCTCGAAAAGCGTGGGCAAAGGCGCACTGTTCACAAGCCAAAAAGCTTCATGAACGCATGCCTTCGGCTGCATATGATGCATGCATACGATACGATCGAAAGTGGGTTATGTAATCGAAGTCGTTGTATTTTCACTTTGTGTTTCATTTCGCCAATGATTATTAATTTTCAAAATTCTAGGCTATCATTGCGTCATGAACAAAGATATTTAGAGACGCGGTAGCGTCTTGACGTACCTAACTCATATTACATCCTAGGACTAGAATAACGCATGTATACGACACGATCGATATCGTATTGATGATCGAAGTCGTTTTTTTTTTTATGTACTACACAAATGTACTTAACGATGATTATTTCACGTTTGGCACAAAAGTAGAGCAATGCCGTTTCACATATTCATGGAAAAGCTATCATTATTAGAAATTTTCTGTAGTTTGATAATATCGTGTACATGCTTCGACTTCTTGAATTGAAAAAAAATCGTGGGCCCACGGCCACCTTTGGCAAACGTCGTGTACCATGTACATTTATTTATGTTTTTCAATTTGAATCTTAGAAACTGCTGTTCGCTGAAAAGGACAACGAACCCTTCACTCAAATATTTAAACACGTTCGTAATAATAGTTCAAAGATTCTCTTCTATTTCTTTAAAAATGTACTACATGTTTTATAGGATTTCGCAGTCATGTTGTGTTCGTTCAAGTTTTCTGTAAAATGTTGACATCATTGTATTTATTCGCTCCACTACTTCATTTTGATTGTTGCATTCCTTCTAGAGGTGAAATTAAAAAAAAAAAAAACAAAACAAAACAAGAAGAAAATGATCGTCAACATTTTATATGTACAACATACGCTTGCAGTAACATTACGAAAGGTACTATATAGATTCCATATAGATTTTTATAGAATTATAATATTCTCGATGCCGATGTTCATTTATCCCGATTTGATGCTGTGAAATATATTCAAGTTTGGCTTGTTCCCCACTCTTCTTCAATTGATGTTTTACTTGAGATATTAACGAAAAAAAACTGTTATTGGAATCTATTTAGCACATCCACAAACATGTAATGTTACCTTGATGAGTCGTTTTCTTCTTCTTAGAGCGTCTTTTATGTCCACGTTGACGCGTGTCAACTTCTCCAGCTTGTCGCTGCAAATTTCGTCGTCTTTTTCGACGGAGGTTCCTCTTTCGACTTTTAGATACTTTATAGATAAAAATAGGATAAGGAGGTTAGGAACGAGTAGAGGAAAGTAAAGCACAGATCAGAAGGAAGGTGAAGGGAAAGTGGAGGACATTAGGTGAGGAAGGGTGGCGACAAGCAAGAACGGTGGCGGAAAGAAAGAGGAGGAAAAGACAGAGACAGGTCGGTGAAGAAAAGAGAAAGGAAGGCGGATAAAGAAGGAAGAGATAAGTGAAAAAAGGAACGGGAACGGATAAAGAAGGACGAGAGAGGCGAGAACAGGAAGATCGAAAAGGAAGAGCAAGAGGGAGTGAAAAATGAGTAGAAGCTGGGACGAGTACAGAGGGAATACGACGGTAAAGGGTTGCCTGAGGGGAAAAAGTGGGCACGAAACACCGGGGGATGGGGAAGTGAGACGGCGAAAAGGGGGAGGGATGCGATGGAGGATGGAAGGATAAGAGAAGAGGAGGAAGGGAATGAGGCAGGCTCCCAAAAAAGTAGAAGGGTGGGGGGCTCGGCAGAGCAAAGGAGGGAAGGGGAGATAGAAAAGATGTTAAGGGAGATGAGGGAGGAGGCAAGAAGGGTCGCTAGAGAGCTGAAGGAGGAAATAGCCAAGGTGAGAGAGGGGATGAGGGAGAAGGAGAAGAAATGGGAAGCGGAAAGGGAGGAGATGAGAGAGATAATGAAAGACTTGGGGGAAAAAGTCGGAAGGGTGGAAGGGAGAAGAGAGGAAGAAGGCCAGGGAAGGAGAGAACAAGGGGAGAGAAACGAAAGGAGAGAAAAGTGGAGAAAAATGGAGCAGAGAATGAGGGCGCCGGAAAAGAAAAACGAGAAGAAAGAAAGAGGAGAAGAGAAGGAATGTAATAATCAAAGGAGAGCTGGGGGAGGGGCATGCCATAGAGGTGGCCGCAAGGATACTGGGGAAGTTGAAGGTAAATGGAAGGATGGAGGAGGTAAAAGAGATGGGGAGACGAAACGGAAGAAGGGGGGGAGAGAAGACTACAAGTAAGATTAGAAAACATGTAAAAGAAAAAGGAAATGATGTGGAACAAGAAGAAACTAAAGGTGGAGAGAGTGTGGATAGAAGATGATTTAACGGAAGGGGAGAAGAGGATGCAATGGTAGCTCAGAAGGATCGGGGAGGAGGAGGGAAGGAAAGGAAGGAACGTGTGGGTAGGGTACGAGAAAATTAAAATAAACGGAGAGGTGTTCTGGCGGGACGGAAGAGGGGAGACGCTGAGAGACGGAAGAGGTGAGCAGAGAGAGGAAAGAGGAGAAGAAAAAGGAGGAAAAGCGGACAAAGAGGAGGGAAAGCAAGAAGTAAGAGAGCAAAGGAATGGTGTGACAAAAAAGGGGTAAGAGATCAAGGAGAGGAGGAGAAAGAGGAGCAGAAGAAGGGGGAAAAGGGGGATGGGTGGAAGATTGGTTTCTGGAACATCGCAGGAATGGGGAACAAGGACGAAGAATTCTGGAAAGAATTACGAACATGGGAAGTAATAGTTGTGACAGAGACGTGGATCGAGAAGAAAGGACGGGAAAGGGTAAGGGGGAGGTTGCCCAGAGGTTATAAATGATGGAGATAATGGGCGAGGAGGGAGAGTAGAAAAGGAAGAGCCGAAGGAGGGATGGTAATAGGAGTTAGAGAAGAGATGGCAATGCAGGAGGAGGACGAGGAAGAAGTCGAGAGGGAGGAAGGCCTGATGGCGGTAAAGGTGAAGGCAGGGAATGAAATATAGACCTTGGTGGGATATATCAACGGAGATATGAGGAGGAAAAGAAGAAGTTTAATAAGTTGGATGGAAGGGCAGAAGGAAGAGGAAAGGGTAATAGTAGGACGGGACTTTAATGCGAGAACGGGTGAAGAGAGAGGGAGAGTAAGAGGGAGGTATAGGGAGGAAAACAGAAGGATGTCGAAGGATAAAGTGGTAAACGAGGGAAAGAACGGACGGGGTCAGAAAAAACTACTAGAACTGGTGCAAGAAGTGGGATGAGAGATAGTAAACGGGAACATAGAAGGAGACGAAAAGGGTGAATGAACATACGTGGGAGGAAGAGGGGAAACAGTGATTGACTACGTGTTAGGGGACGAGAGAACAGGAAAGGATTGATAAGATTGAAGTGGGGGATAGAGTGGAATCGGACCACCACCCGCTGGTGGTCACGATGAAGAAAGGGAAGTGGGAAAGCGTGGCGAAGAAGAGCGGGAGTAGGAAAGGAGGGGGAGGGAAGTGGTCGGAGTGAAGGGAAGAGGAGTATCAAAGGAAGATGGAGAGCACGGAGAAGGTATGCGAAATAGTGAACAGAGGAAGGAAGATCAGAAAAAGGGTGAATGAGGAGATAAAGCAGAAGGAGTGGAAGGAATATTTTATGGAACTGCTAAGAGGGATAGAGAGGAGACAGGGGCCGAGAGAGACGAGAGAAGGAGGGGGGCAGGAAGAGCCTCTAAGCAGGGAGGAAGTGAGGAAGGCCATGGAGAAAGTAAAGGAAAGGAAAGCAATAGGAAGTAATGGAATACCGAACGAGGCCTGGAAGTTCGGAGGAGATAAGGCGGTGGAGATAGCATGGGAGATATGCGGTAGGGTATGGAGAGGCGAGGGGTGGCCGAAAGGATGGGAGGAAAGTATCATAATACCGATAATGAAGAAGGGGGAAGGAAGGAAGGTGGAGGAGTACAAGGGGTGACGATTATGCCCTCCCTGTACAGGATATACACCTCGATGCTGGCCAGAAGTCTGGATGAGGAGACGGAGAGGAAGGGAATTGTATCACCGAATCAGACGGGCTTCAGGTCGGGAACGGGGACCATTGATAATGTGTACGTGCTAAACCACGTGATAAACAAGCAATTAGGGAAGAGAAAAGACTAGCTGGTGGCCCTGTTCGTCGACCTGAAAGCAGCGTTTGACTCTGTGGATAAGGAGGTATTGGAAAGGACAATGAGGGAAAAAGGGGTGAGGGCAGGGCTAATAGAGAGGGTAAAAGAAATAGGAGGAAACGAGGAGCAGAGTGAAGGTGGGAGGGGAGTTAGAGGAGGAATTTTGGACGTTGCGAGAGGTGAGACAAGGGTGTCCACTCAGCCCAAGTTTGTTTAACTTGACGTCAAGACGCTACCGCATCTCTAAATATTCTCACGGCGGACATGGAAAAGGGAGTGTGGGGGGAGGGGATAAAAGTGGACGGGAAAAGGATTTGCACTCTGGCGTATGCCAACGACGTGGTGCTGTTGGCGGTGCGAGAGGGGGAGATGAAAAACATGATAAGGAGACTAGGAAGATATTTTGAGAGGAAAAAGTTAGAGGTGAACGCGGGTAAAACGAAAATCATGAGGTTCAGGGAGTGAGGGAGAGAAGAAAGAAGGCGACGGAATGGAAGTGGAGAGGGGAAAGGCTGGAGGAGGTAAAGGAGTTCACGTACCTGGGATTCAGGTTTAGGAGTAACGTGGGGATGGAGTCACACATAAGGGAAAGAGTAAAGAAGGCAGCGGTGATCGTGAAGCAAGTATGGGGGATCGGGAAGAGGAAACTCGGAAGGAATTGGGAGAGGAGAATGTGGCTGTTTGTTTGGGTTGTGAGGAAAGGAAGAACGTCGAGAAGCTTCAGGAAAAATCTGTGAGATGGACACTGGGGGCGGACTGGACAACACCGGGGTACATGATAAGCGAGGAGGCGAAGAGGGACAAATCAAGAATCAGGGCAGCCAGAAGGGCATGGAGCTTCGAAGAGAAGCAAAAGAAGGGGAGAAGGAGTGAGCTAGTGCGGCTGTGTCTGGGAGAGATAGGAAAAAGGGAGAGAGAAGGAACTGATGTGGTAGGATGGGAAAAAAAGAGGAGGGAATGGAGGGAAAAAGTAGTGAGTAGGAATAGGGTGGAGGGGGAGAGAAGGGGAAAAACGGAATTTGACGAATGGGAAGAAGAGGACAGGAGAGAGCAGAGAGAGGAGAGGGGAGGAAGGATAAGAGAGTCGAGGTATGACAGGTGATACAGAGAGGTAGTGACGGAAGAGAGGCCGAGATACCTGAGGGCGGGATGGGGGTAAGAAAGGTATGGAAGGGTGGCGAGATTTAGGTTCGGGAACGAGATGAAGGCGGGGCAGTACGGGAGGGGAGGAGGAAAGGGTGTGCAGGGTGTGCGGAGAAGAAGAGGAATCATGGGACCATGTCCTGAAGAGATGTGGAGGGGGGAGGAAGACGAGAGAAAAATAGGGGAAAGGATAAGAGAAATACTGGCAGAGGGGGGAGGAGGGGGAGAATCGGATGGAAAGACTGGAAGAGAGAAGAAAGGAAGGGTGAGGGAGCATAGAGAGGATGAGGAATGAGAGAAAGAATGGAGTGAAAAAGCGGAAACGGAAGTCGGAGAAGATGGCCGAGGGACGGAGGAGGATGGGGAGGCGAGGGGAAGAGAGGGAGGGAGAGCGAATAAAGAGGGCGAACAAAGACGGTAACGAGGCATGAGGAATGTAAAAGGATCGAAAAAGAGCGGGCAAGGCAAAGAGAAACGGAGAGGTTAAAGGAGAAAAGAAAAGGGCAAGAAGGAATCAAAAAGGAAGCGGCGTAATAAACAGAATTAAGGAGGCTTAGCATGTAAGAATAGAGGATGAGTTAATTGTGAGGAATTGTATTCGAATATTGTACGAAAGGGTGAGAGAAGGATGTAACCCGAAAAAGGATCAATAAATATAGAAACCTTTGTTGGTTTCTGCCGTTGCTTCCGGCCGGTTGATGGGAGGTGCAGGTGGAAGTGGAGGTAAGGGTGGAAGTGAGGGTGCAGGTGAGGGTGGAGGTGAGGGTAGACGTGGAGATGGAATCATGTCCCATTCTATATTTTCGAAAGCTTGAGGGGGATTTGGAGGTTGGTGCAATTCCTCATCGTCTGCTAATAATTTGTTAAGAAAATAAAAAGTTTCAATCTCATTGCAACGATGATATGCCAATTCCCCAAACGTACACGAGCGTGTACTGGAAGGATTTCATATGCTCAAATAAAAACAATATTTCACTCATACCGGGTTCTCTATCCGCTTCGGATTCAGAAGAAGGCGGTAAAATGAACTCATCCACATTCCCTTCTATAAAGAAATTTATACAGTTCTGAGTTACATCGTTAACTGTAATGTACATTAAAGGGAGTTGGATCACGACGGTACAATGTTTCCATGCTAATTCATGTTGAAAACAAAATTTTTTAAAAAGACGAGAATTTAATCAAATTTGGTAAATACATTCATTATGTGACAATACAAATTTTTCGAGATTTTACCATCGCGTAGTACTCTATTAATTGAATACTACAGTTCACGTGTATAAACATAGAGTTCACATAGTGACAGGCTTAGTCGCCCGCAGACAAAACGCCCGCGACAAAATAACCGGGGGAAAAAAACCGAGGACAGAATAACCGAGGATTAAATATCCTTGGTTATTCATATATGTATACAGGGAGGATTAACTGACTGAGTGACTGAAGACTGACTGACTGACTGACCCACCGACTGACTGAATGACTGCTTGACCGACTGACGAAGTGACTGAGTAACTGATTTATTGAGTGACTGACTCAATGACAGACTGAGTGACTGAGTGACTGACTGAGTGACTGAGTGACTGACTAAATGACTAAGTGACCGACTGAGTGACTGACTGACTAAGTGACCGAGTGACTGACTGACTGACTGACTTATTGAGTGACTGAGTGACTAAGTGACCGAGTGACTGACTGACTGACTGACTGACTGACTGACTGACCAAGTGACTGAGTGACCGACTGAATGACTGACTGACTGAGTGACTGAGTGACCGACTGAGTAACTGACTGAGTGACTGACTCATTAGGTGACCGATTGACTGAGTGACTGACTTATTGAGTGACTGAGTGACCGAGTGACTGACTGACTGACTGACTGACTGAGTGACTGACTCATCGAGTGACCGACTGACTGAATGACTGACTCATTGAGTGACCGATTGACTGAGTGACTGACTGACTGTTTGCGTGACTGAGTGACTGACTTATTGAGTGACTGACTGAGTGACAGACTTATCGAGTGTCCGACTGACTGAATGACTGACTTATTGAGTGACCGATTGACTGAGTGACCGAATGAGTGACTGACTCAGTGTTCTATTACGCAACCGTTCATATATATACAGGTGTACATCGCGTGCATAAGAAATTCGATTTAACTTTCAATCATTCGATAACCATGTAGTAAAAAATTTTGAAAAAATTCGTGTTTATATAGTTGATGCTCAAAAACGTTATCACCAAACTTGATCAAATTGGGATTATTTGGAATTCATGATCCAACCTCCGTAAACAACATAATCCACCGATACCATCTGCATCTGCTTCGGATTCGGAGGATGACGAATCAACCAGTTCCATATCGGCCTCTGCAAGGCATTTTTTATATTTTAGAGTTAAATCGTTCATTGGCATTTACACAGATATTGATAATTTCTCTGCCCAATTCACCCTATTGAATAGACAAAGAGATTAGCTCTTTGTATATTAATAAGACGTTTGGAAAAAATGTATTTTTGTCGAGTTTCTATGTGATACAAAAAAAGCAGTCACTGGAAGGAGTTTTGAAAATTAAACAACTTCAGCTGTCTCACCGCATGTTACTAATTTCATAAGATTACCAAGAGAAAATAAACGCGAAAGTACAGGGCGTTATATTGTCGGGAACAGATATTATTCTAAAATTCCATCAACAAACTTTCTAAGAAATTGAGAGTCACTACCAGAAAATTTCAGAATCCAAATGATAGAAATGCAATGAGGGATTTCACAAAATAAGTTTCGTATGAAAATATCAACGACTCATAAAAAAATATATGTATGTAGTATGTAGTGGAGTTTTACATGCATACCCTTGGCGGGTTTGTACATGGTGTGCTTCCCGTACCCCTTCTTTCATCCCGTTCCACCTTTTTCTCTCATCCCTTTTCCACCATTCACACTTCCCCATTCGTCTCCTCTCCACTACGCACACATGGACCTACTATTTTACGTGGGTTCCGAACCACAGAGAGTACAGCTTGGGACACTTATAAAAATCCATTGGTGTCGGCGGGAATCGAACCCGGGGCCCACTGTGTGAGAGCCGGGCTCGTTACCACTGAGCCACTGCCTCTCTTCATAAAAAAATATATATATATATATTTCGTAACACTATCAAGTAAGCCGTACAGACTTTTTCGTACGAGTTTCTTTTCCTTAAATAGTATTCAAACCGCGCATTTGTGAAATTTCTGCTTGATCGAACTATTTGAAGTGATATCTATTAAGGTATTTCAGTTCGTTCCACGATGAATTGCAACATGCTGCGGGATAGCCGAACAATTCAATGCCGAGCTTGCCTTCCAAATGACTTTTCTTTCAGTGATAAGAAGAACTAGTTTTTTTATAATTAAAAAAAGACATTGCGATCCTTTTCATATTTCCATTTACCATGTTGGATTGGTATCGCGGCATCGTTGTCCATCTCGATGGCCATTACATCAACGTCGTGCTGAATTTCGATCTCGACTGGATCATAATCTGGATCCGCGTCTTGAAACAATTAATACTCGTATTGAAATACAGTTCCAAATAGTAAACTATCGTTGGATATCTCTAGTAACTGAAAGGTAGTAGGAAATGAACGGTAAAGGCTGAACGGGACAGACGGATAAAATACTCAAATCTGGAAAACCTTCCGATATCCAAGTGATAATGAAATGTTACTTAACTCTTTGCAAGGAATGTTCAGAACACGATCGGAAATTGAACAATGTGTAGGAGGTACAAAACCGGTATTTCCAAATCAACAATGAAATACGCTATTTTTTCTTTTTAATTATACCGCAAAATATATTACGAATGATGACACGCTTAATCACCCGAGTTACTAAGTGACTGATTGACTGACTGAGTGACTGACTTATTGACTGACTATTGACTGACTAAGTGACTGACTGACTGAGTGACTGACTGATTGAGTGGCCGACTGAGTGACTGACTGACTGAGTGACTGACTAACTTAGTGACTGCCTGACAAACTGACTGCCTGACTGAGTGACTGAGTGACCGACTGAGTGACTGACTGAGTGACCGACTGACTGACCGACTGACTGACCGACTGACTGAGTGACTGATTTATTGAGTTACCGACTGACCGACTGACTGACTGACTGAGTGACTGACTAAGTGACCGACTGAGTGACTGACTTATTGAGTGACTGACTCAGTGAGACTGAGTGACTGAGTGACCGACTTCTTGAGTGACTGACTGACTGAGTGACCGACTGACTGAGTGACTGACTCATCGAGTGACCGACAGATTGAGGGACTGCTTTATTGATTGACTGATTGACTGAGTGACTGAGTAACCGAATGAGTGACTGACTGACCGAGTTACTGACTGACTGACTTATTAAGTGAATGTCTCAGTGACTGACTGACCGACTGAGTGACTGGATGACTGACTTATTTAGCGACTGAGTGACTGACTCAGTGACTGACTGAGAGACTAAGTGACTGAGCGACTGACTGACTGAGTGAGTGAGTGACTGACTGACTGACTTATTGATCGACTGAGTGACTGACTTAATGAGTACCCGATTGACTGAGTGACTGACTGACTTAGTGACCGACTGATTGATTGACTGACTTATTGAGTGACCGACTGACTGAATGG
>JBAJMU010000151.1:5869-18266 GCA_037952995.1 Hyposoter didymator | reverse complement strand
CACGTAGGGGCGAGTTTGCCAGGACGGATAGTTCGGGATGTTTGCCAAGGTTGAGTCAATCTCCAACTCAATACTTTCAATTATACTACTAATTGTTTATTAAGAGAAGTTTGTTACAATCGGGTTTATGCCGCGAGACCAATGTGAAGCGTGATCTGATGCTTTAGTGTCAGATTTGCAGACTGATCCGTTAAAATGTTGCTTTCCTTTTTATATTGTTAACTATTGGGGTTAACAATCATGGTAGTGGAAATTATTGGGGTTGAAAATAATGGTGGTGGAAGTTATTGGTCAATCGATCGTTCCGGTAATTTGGTATTGTCAAAGTAGGGCGATCGATTGCGAAAATGTGATCGTCAGCATTTTGTGTGATTTCGTTCGATACTCGAGCGAGGTTTGTTCCCCTTTAGTGAGGAATGTGATGATTCGCGATTGCGAGGTCGATAGCCTGTTTGCTGACGATCGTTTTGTAATTTCTTGGAATTTGGTTGCGCTCTGGGCACAACAAAACATGAATAACGGAAACGAATGCACACAATTTTTGAAAGAAAAGCCTCGACGGGTGGGGGAGAAACGGCTTGGGAAAAAAAAGATGGAACGGAGCTAAAATAGATCCATTAGTTGTTTGCAACGTGATTGGAGAAGGGGCAAGATACAGAACCGAGGTTCGAAAATATGGGAATCTGGAACAAGCGACATAATAAAAATAAAAAACAAAACGACTATAATTAAGATGATTCTGCGTGGGTTGGCGTACAAGCGAGTGGATTAAAGTAGTCACGATAAGAGGGGATTGGCTCGTGGAACGAAAAAAGCTGTTCGATAAGAAAAATGAATGGAATGGGCGGGGGGATGAAGGAAAAATCTAAATATTAGAAAATAGAAAAAAAACATCGAGAAATCTGTGTGAGAATGCGAAAATAATATGAAAAGCCAAAAATAAGGGGAAAATTAATAGATCAAACGAACTTACCAAGTGATGTTCGATCTAAATTATATGAAGGGCCTCGTTCGAGATGATTACTAAGTAGTACGCAAGTCTGTACGTTGTCGCCACTAGTCTTCAGAGAGAGAGAACTTTTTGTCTCCACTCTCATGCCTTCTATCTCTATGCTTCATATTTTTAACGCGTGCCAAAAAATTTTGAGATGATTACGGGAATTTATATTTGGGAATAACAGAAACGCAGGTTTTTTGGGAGGGAGGTAATCATCTCGAACGAGGCCCTTCATATAATTTAGATCGAACATCACTTGGTAAGTTCGTTTGATCTATTAATTATATTTCGTGCCTCGTTCTTCGAGATTACTAAGTAGATGTTAAGAGAATAGAAATTTTTTGCACATCCACGTTATCTTTAATGATTCTGATCAAGGTATGAACTTTTTCCCACAATTCTTATTTTGATGATCGTGTTTCTCTTATTCTAATACGACTGAGGCGAAGTTGGCTCTGTCTTTACTTAACGGCTTATTGTAAAAAAACTGCGAAGACTTCCGAAGTCTTCGACCAGCCTGCTGTATTCCGAATGACGCTTAAATCTAAACCTCGCTTGAACGCCGTTGAGGTAGACACATGCCTCGTGCTATGTGCTGTGAAGGTTTCGGTATCGATACCGCTTTGACCAAGAGTTTTCTTAATCCATCGGCTAATCGTTTGTGCCGATGCTGCCGTATGCGGTTTTTTAATGGTTACGATTAATCTGTTTGTATTTTTTCTGATTGTTTCTGTTCTTTTTACGTATTCTCTCAAGGTTCGAGCCACGCATATATCTTTTCTTTTATCAAAAAAGGGTAAAATCAGCAACGGTTGATCGGAACCGGGTCTAGAAGTTTTGATTAGGTCCGGAATCTTAATTTTTGCGCCTTCCGCGTTAAAAATTATATTTTCGATGTTTATCAAAGAAAATGTTTGTACTCGATGCCCTGTGGCTAAAGCCAGAGACGTTACCAATTTGTATGACAGTTTTTTTAGATTTATCTCCGATAAGGGGTTTAAAGAACCTAAATATTCTATAACCGGGTCTACGTTCCACAGTTCGCTGTATTTCGGCCTTGGTGGTCGCAGTCGGAAGACTCCTCTGAAGAAGCGTCGTAACGATTCGTTTTTGGAAATTTCTTGCTGGATAATTAACGAGATCGCTGATCTGTGTGAATTTAATGTTCCATAGGAATCTCCCTCGTGGAATTTTTCCGTTAAATACTCCAGAATTTCTTCTACAGATGGTTGGAACCATTTCACATTCGTCTTCTCACAGTATTCTTTCCACTTCAATATGGATCCACTGTATTGTTTGAGCGTAGATTCGGCAAGCGATGCGATCATAATTTCTGTTGTTTTTTCCGGTGTCCCTTTCAGTCTGAAAGCTTCCCTGATAATACGCTTACAATTAGCGACAGTTTGCGCGCCAGTGGATGTTGGATTGACCTACAAGGAGAAAGTAACATTTGTGCATGTGGTTCGATAATCAGTGAATCTCCGATTTGCATTGATTTGAATATGGGCCACCAAGGCTGCGTTGGCCAATAGGGTGCGATTACTATGCCCGTTGCTTTATCTACTCGAATTTTTTGTAATACTCTTAAAATGAGTGCAAACGGAGGAAAAGCGTAAAATCTCAATTTTTCCCAAGATAGGGTAAAAGCGTCGATGGCATACGCTTCAGGGTCTGCGTGCCAGGAAACGTATAATTTACATTTTGAATTTAACCTTGAGGCGAAAAGATCTATGGAGGGACACCCAAATTTGCGCGTGACAGAAACGTATACGTTTTGAGATAATTCCCATTCAGTATCAATATTTGTTACTCTGGAGAGTTTATCAGCCTCGCTGTTTTCTTTCGATGGTATGTACGACGCGAATAGCCACAATTTTCTGTTTTCGCTCCATTTCCAAATTTCCGATGTTAATTTATTGAATTTTTCAAGCTGTATTCCCCCCATTCTGTTTATGTATGAAACTGCTGTTGAATTGTCGATTCTCAATAGAATTTCACAATTGCGGCATTCTGTTGCGAAACATTTGAGTCCAAAGAACACGGCAAGGAGCTCTAGATAATTTATATGATATTTTTGTTCGGTATCGGACCAAAAACCTTGAGCTTTACGTCCTTCACAAAAGGCACCCCAACCTGTTCGTGAGGCATCTGTGAAGATTTCTTTTTCAAATTGGAATTTTCTTATTGGATTATATCCACCGGGTAGTTTTTTAATCCACCATTCGAAATCTTCCTGTAGGTATTTTGGGATATTCATATAGCAATCGTAATCCCCTTTTGATCTTAGCAATGCTTGATACTTTTCTTTTTCTAGTTTTTTGGTGTGCATCCACCCATACTCTATTGCCGGACACGCAGCCACTAAGGAACCGATTACTTGTGCAAAATCTCGAATTCTCGTATGCGATTTTTTGCGAAGTGTTGAAACTAGTTCAATGAGTTTTTCTGCCTTTTTATTTGGTATTTCCATTTGAAATTCCCTGGAATTCAAGATGAAACCGAGATATTTGCAGGAAGTTTTCGGTTCGTAACTGCATTTTTCTGTATTTATAATGAAATCAAGCGAAACTAATAATTGCGAGGTTGTGCGAGCATTAGTTCTACACAGTTCTCTAGACGTTCCGAAAATCAAAAAATCGTCCAAGTATGCAGTAGATACATAACCCTTTTCTCTGAGCCATCCAATAATTGGTTTAATTAACTTTGTGAACACATAGGGACACGAAGAAAGTCCGAAAGGCATACATGTAAATTGGAAAAGTTTCCCTTCAAAGCAAAATCTCAAATATTTTCTACTTTTGCTGTGTATCGGTATGAGAAAATATGCGTCCTGTAGATCTATGCTACACATAAAACATTGAGGAGTCAATAATTTGACCGCAGTTCGTATAGCCTCGATTTTAAAATGGCTCGTTTCGACGAATTCATTGAACTTCTTCAAGTTCAGGATAAAACGCTTTTTTCCATTCGGTTTATCGACTAGAAAATACTTCGAGATAAATTGTCCTGCTACTGGTTTGCATGGCTCAATAGCCCCTTTCGAAATTAGCTCTTCAACAGCAATTTTCATCTCTATTTTTTCCCTTTCCGATCTCGCTGTCTCTGACGGTATTACTGTTTGATAAGGCGTTGATTTCAAAGGAATGATATATCCTTTTACTGCCTGAAGGATAAACTTATCCTTCGTGATAATTTCCCAGTTTGTTATGAATTTTTGTAACCTTCCTGCTATTTTCTGTACCTCTAACGACGATGACGGTACGGCTGAGATGATGAGCTCTGATTCCTCGCTGAGCTCAGATTCCTCCTGGGATATGACGACGTTTTGCTGTTGAACGATGTGTTCCTCGCCTGGTGGGGATATCGTGTTTGATACTTTCGGGGCCCACTCTGCACTGTTTGATTTGTCCCTTTCACAGGTGGGCCATTTCGGTTTAAAGAAACTATGCTTCGAATAGAAGGTTTTTTGGCGCTCTCTTGTGGTCTTATATTCTGTCCAATTTTTTCGATGGATTGGCTTTCTTTTATCCGTTTCGACAGTTTTTCTCCGTAAAGGAGTGAATCTGTTTTGGCGTTTTCTAGAACGTCTCTTATGTGCTTTGGCAATCCTGGCGAAATGAATGATTTTCTTGCGAGGGTGATTGCATGGTAAAAATCGGTAAGGATTTTTCCCGCGTCAGAATAATACTCTAATATTTGTATTTTTCCATTGAATCCTTCTTTTTGCATGATCATGCGAGTTGTGCCGGCGCCTAAGGCCGCAATCGCGGATCCAAGCGTATTTTGCAGAGTCATGAAATGTTTGTCGCGCTTTGTAGCGGACTCGTTCATAGAAGCGAACACCTCTGGATTCAACCTCGGCGCTTCCAGTTTGCAGGGACCATTTCGAGAATATTTAGACAAGACGTCGGCCTTTTCCTTTTTTGGCAGTCCATCCGTTATCCATTTGTTCCACCGTGTCGCAAGCTGCGAGTGAATCGGATGTTCTCTGGCTTCTTCCGCCGAGGGATCTTTCCCCAGAATTTCCAGAATCTCGAGCTCTATCTCCGGCTCGAATTCCTCGTTCTGTGTGTTTTTATCCGCATTTAAAGCCGGATCGTTTGTCGCGGCCTCATTTTCCTTGTTTTCCCCTGGAAAAAGCGTGAAAACGTTGTCATGGGCCATGGTCGCAGACAGGTTATGTTTCCCCCGTGCGCCAGAAAAAAAGAAAAGACTTTTCCGTGGGGGAAAAAAAAACTAGACTCTTGTTTCGCCTCACAGGACGAACTCGGTCTGTACGCTGTTTTCTTTTTATATGCGATTGTCTTATTTTGTCTCGTTGTGACATGTCGCGATCGCGGGTGTGGCCGACCGCGTGCTTTGCTAGGTTATTTTCGCCTCGTGTGCGAACTCGAAACCCAGACTTTTCATCGACTATGTCTAACCTCGCGTGTAAGCTCAGTCGTGTTTTGTTGATTTTCACTCACCTTGAGGTTCAGTTTCCGCAATAACTTCTCGTGTTATTTCCTCGTTTTCCGATGGCGATGCATTGTTGGGAGATGGAGATCGCACTCGCATCTTTTTCTCGTGTATTTTTTGAAGTTTCCTCAGTAACCTGTGTTCTTCTTCTTCGAAAGTGCGTGCTCTCTTTCTTTTTGAAGATTTTCCCATCTTGCTGTATTTATTTATACGCGATATACTGTTAATTTTACTGTTTTATATGACGGTTTTGACAAAAAACCAGTGGCGTCTTACGCACTAGAAAATGCTATGAAGCATAGAGATAGAGGGCATGAGAGTGGAGACAAAAAGTTCTCTCTCTCTCTGAAGACTAGTGGCGACAACGTACAGACTTGCGTACTACTTAGTAATCTCGAAGAACGAGGCACGAAATATAATTGTTTAAAAACATGAATAACGGAAACGAATGCACACAATTTTTGAAAGAAAAGCCTCGACGGGTGGGGGAGAACCGGCTTGGGAAAAAAACGATGGAACAGAGTTAAAATAGATCTATTAGTTGTTTGCAACGTGATTGGAGAAGGGGCAAGATACGGAACCGAGGTTCGAAAATATGGGAATCTGGAACAAGCGACATACAAAAAAAAACAAAAACAAAACGACTAAAATTAAGATGATTCTGCGTGGGTGGGCGTACAAGCGAGTGGATGAAAGTAGTTACGATAAGAGGGGATTGGCTCGTGGAACGAAAAAAGCTGTTCCATAAGAAAAATGAATGGAATGGGCGGGGGGATGAAGGCAAAATCTAAATACAAGGAAATAGAAAAAAAACATGGAGAAATCTGTGTGAGAATGCGAAAAAAATATGGAAATCAAAAAATGAGGGGAAAATTGTTTTGAAAAATGAATAGCGGAAACGAATGGACATAATTTTTGAAACAAAAGCCTTGACGGGTGGGGGAGAAACGGTTCGGGAAAATACGATGGAACCGAGTTAATAGACAATTACGATGTACTTTACTCGCTACTCCATTCATCTACGATTTAGCTGTGTATTTTCAATAATGAACTCAAGTTCACAATGATTCAGTTACGACTATTCACGTTTTTGTACCGTGCGACACTCCACGTCAATTCAATGATTTTTTGAATAACAGTAATAATTTGGTTAAATTAATGTATTCGACTGTATTGAAATAGTCTAGAAAAATCGAAAGCCCATTTATATTTTTCTTGATTGACCAGGAGTGGCGCATGTGGATAATGCTTTCGACGTTTCAAGAAAAGAAAAATCTGTGTGACAATTCACGTTTTCAATAGTTGGATAGGTAAAAGTAGTAACCAACAAATTTCTAGGGCCGATTAATGTTTGGAAATGAATGTTTATCGTTACTTTCAACACAAGAAGCTTTATACTTCAGTGCATGAATAAATCACTTCCTGACCGCGATTGTAGCTCCACGATCGTAGCTCCTAAAAAATAAACGTCTGCAGTGGACCGTGCCGTCCGGCATCTGATCCGTGAGGCCGCTTCTCTCAGGAGATAATGTGGCCCGCGGTGACGCTAGCGTTTGTGTCAAGTTGTGGCGATTCATACGGCTGCTTCTCAATTGAGTCAATGTGGCCCGCGATGCTGCCGTGGCTTGATCCAAGCGCTGGAGTTCAGCGTAGCGTTTATCTTTTGCGGATATACGTTTGAATTGTAATCATCCGCGTGTCAGGTCGAGAATAATGATACGATCGTAGCTCCTCAAAAATGAAACGTCTGCAGTGCACCGTGCCATCAGGCATCTGATCCGTCGGGTCGCATCTCCTCCGAGTTTTCGTGGCCCGCGGTGACGCTAGCGTTTGTTCCAAGTTGTGGCGATTCATACGGCCGCTTCTCAATTGAGTCAATGTGGCCCGCGATGCTGCCGTGGCTTGTTTCAAGCGCTAGAGGTCAACGTAGCGTTCATCTTTTGCGGATATACGTTCAAATTGTAATCACCCGCGTTTCAATTCGAGAATACCGAAACGATCGTAGCTCCTCCAAAATGAAACATCTGCAGTGCACCGTGCCGTCGGGCATCTAATCCGTAGGGTCGCATCTCTCCCGAGTTTTCGTGGCCCGCGGTGACGCTAGCGTTTGTTCCAAGTTGTGGCGATTCATACGGCCGCTTCTAAATTGAGTCAATGTGGCCCGCGATGCTGCCGTGGCTTGTTTCCAGCGCTGGAGGTCAACGTAGCGTTCTTCTTTGGCGGATATACGTTCAAATTGTAATCACCCGCGTTTCAATTCGAGAATACCGAAACGATCGTAGCTCCTCCAAAATGAAACATCTGCAGTGCACCGTGCCGTCGGGCATCTAATCCGTAGGGTCGCATCTCTCCCGAGTTTTCGTGGCCCGCGGTGACGCTAGCGTTTGTTCCAAGTTGTGGCGATTCATACGGCCGCTTCTCAATTGAGTCAATGTGGCCCGCGATGCTGCCGTGGCTTGTTTCAAGCGCTAGAGGTCGACGTAGCGTTAATCTTTTGTGGATATACGTTCAAATTGTAATTGCTCTTCTGGGGTTAACGTGACCCGTGTATCTTACATTTCTCGAAACGTTAATAGTATAAATACATGTTGTGTTAAATCCCATGCTGTAAAAACGTGTATACTTCCTGTTATAATTTTTTTTTAGTGGTTTGCGAGGTGTGCCCCCAGGAAACGGCTACGCACGCCTTTTGGGAGTGTGGACACCACTGCATATGTGCATCATGCCTGGAAAGACTCTGGGACCTTCATCGACGGTACCGCTGTCCCATGTGTCGGACCCTTGCAACAGAACCTCCTCGGAGAATATGGAATGGCGTTTGATGGGCATTGAATAAAGAAAATCAAAAACTAACGTTGTTTTTTTCTTTAATGTGCCCCGACTTTATCCGAACAATAGTTCTGAGAAATGCATTCCAGCTCTTTTTCGGAGCAGCATAACAAATGCAACCGGTCAAACATTTTCAAGGAGTAGGAAGTTCCAAAACAAGAGAATTTCGGGCTGTTGTGCCCGTGCAAATCGTCACGTGGGGGCGAGTTTGCAAGGACGAATAGTTCGGGATATTGCCAAGGTTGAGTAAATCTCCAACTCAATACTGTCGGTCTTAACTAATAGGTTTATTGTAGGATAGTTTATTACAATCGAGATAGTTGCCTCGAGACCAATGATTATTATGATTTCTGATCGCAGAGTATCCTCTAAGTGTCGGATCGCAGACTGGTGCGTTGAAATGTTGCTTTCCCTTTTATTAATTTAGGGGTTTGTCGTTTATTAGTGGAGGTGGTAATTATTGGTGGTGGGCAATCGATCGTCCGATGTCTTGAGGTCATTGCCCAGAATACAGCTGGATCGGGACGGTCGATTGCAAAATATGATCGTCAGCATTTTGGTATGGCCTCGCTCGGACTTCGAGCGAGGTTTTGGTGAGAAATGCACTTTTAACGTGACTTGTGCTCGATAAACTGAGTGCTGACGATCGATGTATGATTTTTATCCATTCTTAGGAATTTGGTTGCGCTCAGGGCACAACAGGGCTTTGTGATTGAAACTAAGTTTCAAAAAATTCGTCATCATCCGACATGCGTTGAGTAATTGCTGAAAAGAATACTAGTTTCTAGAATCTAAGAACAAATCGTTCAAACAAATAATTCTTCAATAGCGCTTAAGGCAATTGACCAAGTTAGTCGATATTTTTCAACCATTTTTCATGTTTTAAGGATTCTTTCACTTTTTGATTGACCGTTTCTGAATTTGTAAAACGGCTGTATTTATGCAACTTTTGGTCCTTTTTCTTCGAAACTGTTGGTGATAGCTAATCCATGTTCAAAAGGTGATAGCTAATCTATGTTCAAAAACCTGTACATACTCGAAAACCTTTACGCAAACTTCAAAACATTGTTCAAAATATTTGAAAAAGGAATTTAAAATGTTAAAAAATACGTAAACTCCGGAAGAAATTTATGAAAATTCCGAGAAATCAACGAATAGGATGTCACAGGAAAAATACTATTCCATGCTAATTTGTTCAATAAAAATTTATTTCAACTATGTTATGATACTGTTTTTGGTTTATTATTGTTGATAGTGAATGTTTATAGAATGTCGGGTGTTGCAAAAAAATGGATAGATTTTTATTCAATCACGAAGTACAGAAATTCTAATCTTTGACAGGTTCCAGGCTGTGATGGTACTCCCTGAGTCTACTGAAACTTGAAAGAAATGTAAGCATTCGATCAAGCTTTCAACGTATCCCATATTTCATGCAGGATTTCATGAACGAAAATGTTCAACAAAAGTTGAGGAAATGAATTATCCAAGGTTTTGAATCGTTCAAGGATCATTGTGAAACATGTGTACACTTGGTGCAACGGAAGAATCGTAACTCGATGTGTACGCACCGAATGTACTCATCACAACTTATTTACCACGCTCACGCTTTTTATTACTAATCTCAGTCCCTATTGCCACTATCAGTAAGGTCACTCTTTACAAACCGTATCCTGTCTCAGCCGATAAAAAAGCGTCCCGAGCGAAACAAATTTGCATGAGTGTTTTAATTTTTCTTTTAAAGTATCGAATAGTATATTACGCCACTATATTATGCCACTTTCGGCCCGGAGGGCAGAAAAGTATTAAGTACTGGTTGACGAAAAAAATTCCCCCGCCAGACGTGGAATCTCTTTTCTGAAAATTAAAATACGTTTTTTCCTGTCTATATATTCTATACGCTTTCTTTTACAGATTATCGTTACTATTTTCCAAGATTAAACAAACCTAGACCGTATTGATGACAGTTGTTAGAAAACGTTACTGAACTCGAAAACTGAAATATAATTTTTGCAACAGAAAAAAAAGTGACGACAAAGACTATTCAAATGTGATATTTAGCTCTGGAACCATTGTTCGATTCGTCATCTCGATGTTCGACATTTTGGTGTTCGACATTTCCATGTTTGACATTTTGCCCCTTTGAAATTTCAATTTTCGGCAAATGCTTTTTTGGCATGTTGGGTATTCGAAATATCAGCTGTTCACAATTATTTATCTCGAAAATATCAACTTTCATATTATTCAAATTTGTATTATATATTCTTTCCAAATATAGATTTTCTCAACTCAATAATATCGAATGGACGTCCATTCGAACAAAGATGCTTCGATATACGGAAGATTCGACCGCATAGAGTGACGACAAAATTTTTTTCAAATAACGAATCTCTTCGTCTTTGATATTTCGGTTTTTTTTCGGGTTACCGGCCATTCTACATTTATATCATTCGAAATTTGGACCCCCACCCAATCGAACGAATTGCGCTTCTGGCCTATCGTGGGAAAGGATTTTTTTTTCTTTTGTCGAAAAATTTCCAAGTCCCAGGAATTTCTCTGAAAAAAAAAAAAAATTTCGACCTCAAGACGAATAGCTCGTTCGATGGAGAATCGAACGAATCGCGTTTCTGGCCTATTGGGAAAAAAGTTTTTTTTTCGAAATTTTCAGTCTCAGGATTTCCTCAGGAACGAAAATTATTTTAGTCTCACCACGAATAGCCAGTTCGATAGAAAATCGAACGAATCGCGCTTCTGGCCTATCGTGGGGAAGGATTTTTTTTTCTTTTGTCGAAAAATTTCTGAGTCCCAGGAATTTCTCTGAAAAAAAAAACATTTTCCTCGACCTCAAGACGAATAGCTCGTTCGATGGGGAATCGAACGAATCGCGTTTCTGGCCTATCGTGGAAAAGGATTTTTTTTTTTTTGAAAAATTTATGTCCCAGGATTTTCTCTGAAAAAAAAAAAAAAACATTTTTTTCCGACGACAAGACGAAAAGCCCGTTCGATGGAGAATCGAACGTTTCCAGCCTATCGTGGAAAAAAATTGTTTTTATCGAAAAATTTCAGTCCCAGGATTTCCTCAGGAACGAAATTTTTTTTCGATCCAAACACAAATAGCTCGTTTGATAGGGAATAGAACGAATCGCGCTCCTTGCCTATCGTCAGAGCAGATTTTTTTTCGAAAAATTTCATGACCAGGATTTACCCGAGAGGGAACTTTTTTTTCGACGTCGCCACGAATAGCTCACTCGATCGGGAATCGAATAAAAAGCTTTTCTGGCCTATGTTGGATGAAGATTTTTTTTTTTTCGGAAAAATTTCATAGTCTCGCAGTCCTTGTAATTGAAAAAAATAATTTCCGTCTCGCAGCTATCTTCGTTGTAACAAATTTGAATCGTCGGGGTGTCCCGGAACGGGCCAACTTAACGGGAGTGGTCAATTCACGGCCACTCGCGAGCATCAACCCAGGTGCAAGGACCCATTTTTAGTAGAAAAGGCAGAGCATCGGGAGGATCTTTTCAAAAAGGCAAAGACTGAACCTCTCCCGTTGAAAGATATTTTCGACTCAGCCACAAAAGAGTAAGAAAATTGTAATATTAAAAAACATACATCACCGACGAATTTTTTTTTTTTAATCCATACCGCTGTAATCTATTGTGGCTGAAAAAAACTTTCTGGCAACTATGTACGGTTTCTCTCCTATTTTTACAATACAAAATTGAAAAAGAGATACTGTGCGAAACCTACGCTGATACAGGCAACTGTATTTTCACTGAGTTTGAGTCGGTTAACACCATCAGAAATGCAGCGTAAATTGCCTGCCGCTCAGCGATCGATAGGCCAGCCGGTACATGGCTATGCGGTCACTCAACCAAGTACAGACCAAAGTCGATGCTTCTTTAATTTGTGTGATCGCCGGGACCATGCACCGACCGCGTACCCATCGCTGTCGGTTTATTGACACGAAGTATTAAAAAGCAAAGTTAGAACCGACAAGGCACGTTGCGTTCCGTGTGTACATGCTCGAGATTGGGCTCACACTTACACTCACACTGAGACACACACACATACACACACACACACACACACACACACACACACACACACACACACTCG
>JBAJMU010000150.1:11576-27856 GCA_037952995.1 Hyposoter didymator | reverse complement strand
GTAAGAATTGGATTTTTTTTTGTTCAAGTCTGTTTTTTATCGAAACTTGAATTGTTCCAAGCAGGGACTCGCAATTTTTTTCCGATTTGATTTCTTTTTTTCAAAAGTGCGGTTGATGTATTTTCAAAAAGAGATATTTGTAAGGAAAAAATTGTAACTCAAGATGCGACCTTTTAATACTTGGCGTTCTTTTTACTTTTTGGAAGTTTTTTTCCACGGATAGATTTATTACAGAATTTTTTTCCGACATCTGTTTTTTCATACTCTTGGAGTCAAAATGATTTTCATTTTCTCATGATTTTTGCTTTTTTTAGACGGCGGAAGCATTTCTTTTATTGGTTTTATCACCATGTTGACGTAATTTGAACTAAAAATAAATTTCTCACAATTTTTTGTGCGTTTTTTCGTAAAAAAATTTAATTTTTAATTTAAATTACGTCAAGATGGTGATGAAACCAATAAAAGAAATGCTTCCGCCGTCTAAAAAAAGCAAAAATCATGAGAAAATTAAAATTATTTTGACTCCAAGAGTATGAAAAAACAAAAGTCGGAAAAAAATTCTGAAATAAATCTACCTGGTCCATCATAATCTATTGCACCTTTCCACCCTCTTGATGTTTTTTCTGATCACCCTCCGTTTTCAAGATGCGCCGAAATGAATAAAATGATCTTTTTTTTTCAAAGATTATAATATTTTTGCGGAAAAAAATCGCACGATACTTTTTCAAAAACGAAAATGCAGTGTTTAATATCCTCTTTGAAACTACGATGAATGAAATTGGGAGAAAAATTTCTAGTAGTCAGAGAGCCCGTCTTCAGAGTGCTAAAAAACGTCGAAAAACTGCCCTGTTCAAAAGCGCGTGGGGACTAAAAAAAATGGTAAAAAATTATAAAAAACGACAAAGTGAAGCTAAAACTGTCCCCTTTAAAACGGTGCTTATTAAACTCTCTTACGACCTTTTCCCACCAAGATATGGAACTTATACCGAGGCTGAAAATTTCGATAAGTGAACCCATACTTTTGAGTGGGAGTGTAATTATTTAAGCAAAATTGTACCCGATTTCAGTTTCATTCACGTGTTCATTAACCTTCTAACATAATATCACGAAAGTGGGAGAGGGCGACTAAGATGGCATGCTGCGTCGGCTCTGTAGCTAGCTAGCGAGCAAGTGAGCGAGAGAATGGGCGAATACCGCCTGAGCGAGCAAGAGAGCTGATACGACTCTAAATCGCGTCACGAAAACACCTCACGGGAGAGCGAGAGAGAGGTGTGCTATGCTACGAGGGCGAGAGCGAGCGAGAGGGTATATGCCATCGCTGTTGCAGCTCTGAAGCACAGAGTCTCTGCAGCTAGCGAGTGAGCGAACGAGAGAATACGCGATACCGTGAGAGCGAGCGAGAACGTTAGACATGCCGCTACGGCTCCCAAACACGAGAGTATAGCACCGCGCGAGAGTATAGTATCGTGCGAGAAAGAGAGTTAGTGAGATGGCGTGCTGCACCGCGAGAATGAGAGCGAGCGAGAGGGCTCGACGTTGCTACTCCCAAACACGAGCGTATAGCATCGCGCGAGAGTATAGCATCGTGCGAGAGAGAGCGAGGGAGATGGCGTGCTGCTCCGCGAGAATGAGAGCAAGTGAGAGGGTATGGCATTACTGCTATAGCATAACAGCCCTGCAGCTAGCGAGCGAGCAAGCGAGAAAATGCGCGATGCCGTGAGAGCGAGCGAGAGAGCTGAATATCGTTGCTACGGTTCTTGAGAGAGTGGCGAGCGAACGGACATAGCAGCTCACGCGACAGCGAGTGAGATGGTATGCTGCGCTGGAAGAATGAGAGCGAGGGAGAGAATGCGTGGGTGAGACTAGTCCAAGGCTAAGGTGATGTGCCCCACCGTACAGCTCAACAAGAGGCTGCAGCCACATGCATTTCTGATGACGCTGCGAATACCGAGACTAAACACCGATGTGCGAGCGAGCGAAAGGGTACACGGTAGCATGGGAGCGAGCGAGAGGACATACGTCACCGAGACAACGGCCACGTGCCGTTTTGACGATGCTGCGAATACCTTATGCTCTCGCGACGTATCGTGTCCTGTGAGAGAGCAAGAGGACCTATGCTAATGAGCAAGGGTATACGTAATCGCTGTTGCGCCTCTCGAACGCTTAGGTGATGCACCCACGATTCCTTTTTTTCTTTGCTGTTAGCACTTTTCGCTGTCCAGGGCCGATCTTCGCGTGAGAACAGACCTAGTTCGTTCTTATCACGCAGCTACATACTATCAATATCTTCTTCTTCTCCTGCCTCCCTTTGTCCCTATAATGTCGCAGTCATCAAAAATATATATTTGCATGAGCGATTTAGAGACCGCCCGCGTCAGTCTTTGCTTGAACGGCATCCGTGTTTAATCACCCTGCTAATGAATTAAAAATTTTACAAAATGTATCCGCGCTTCCGGGAGTATCAATGGTCGCAGCTCGCGTTTACGTGTCGCGTGATTCGGCTGTTGAGTACATCGTGCGTTCTCACACGCAGCGAAGAACTAGGCGCGCTCCTCGACCACATTGTGGAATACATGTACGCCAAGTACTCGGACCGGGGAGCTGGCCAGCCGCTCCACCGCGATGCAGTTACGCCAGGGACAAGCTGCGTAATTGCGGCTCCATGGTTCGCGGATATTGTATACCGAGGCGAAGTAATAACAGTCGACGGCAGCGACCTCGTCACCGTATATCTAGTAGATCACGGTACCACCGAATTCTTTGAGCTGGACTGCCTCTATTATCCCACGCCAGCATTGGCGGGGATACCCGCCCTCCTGCTCGAATGCTCGCTCCACGGCCTCGAGAATTTGAACGAGGTGGATTACGTAGCTCATGAACTGGCCCCCTTCTGCCAGGGGGTCTTGACAGCCGTGCCCACGAGTCACCCGTCACAGCACCCCCTGAGCATCCTACTCTACAACGAGGACGGTCGGGGCCTCGGGGGTGTGCTCGTGGACGGGCTGCTGAACCCCGAGGATTACCGCGGCTACGACGAAGGGGCCGAGGACGAGGGATTCGGCGATGCTGTCGACGAGGACGACGGTGTTGACCATGCTGCCTACCCCTAAAAACTATTGTGATGTGTGTTCGCGTGTGGGTGTGTGTGCGCTGCGTAAAAACAATGCCGCAAAAAACAATGGCACGAGGCAGCGTGCATGTGCAGGACCCGGAGAGAGAGAGAGAGAGAGAGAGAGAGAGGCGCTCGCGTCATCGGTGAGTTTTTTTCATTTTTTTATTTTTCATTTATTTTGTTTAATTTTATTTATTTATTTTTTAAAACGAGTGTGTTTTTCGACACACCCTATATACCGTGAAAAAACAGGTGGCACACTATGACGACTCTCTACCCGTCCCCCCTCCGGCCCGCACCTCTCACCCGCCACTAGTCAGCCGGTCGCACACCCGACGGGCCGACTAGTGGGGGTGAGGAGTGGGGATAGGAGTGGGGGTCACCACAGTGTGCCACCTACTACTCACCGATAATAAAATTCCCTTTTTAGAAAATAAATTCACTTTAGTCAATTTCCTTTGGTAAAAATTCTTAGATAAATTTTAGTAAATTCCCTTTTTGAAAATAAATTAGTTTAGCCAATTCCCCAATTAGAAGTTTTTAGATAAATCTTATTTATTTCATTTTTCGTATTTTTTCTTGTTTTTCCCCTTTTTATAATGGATTCCCCTGTCGACGTCCCGGTTTCGACCGTGACGGTTACAACCCCAGCCTGCCCCAATTATGACAACCGCAGTAATTACGTGCTCTACACTTTCGCGCCATCCCCCTTCATCCGCAGCTCCAGTCCCTGCTTCAGATCCAGTCCCTGCTTCAGACCCAGCCCATTCGATAATCTCGATCACTTGAGAAGTTGGTAGCATTAAAGATGTTGCTCACTTACAATCGCTCGTTGCTACCGAGCGGGGCTGTCTCTGGACGGAGACACGGAAGTAGTTCGGGACCGGCTCTTGAGACATGAGATCCGGAGCCGCTTCCCGTACATTCCGGTCACATGGGACGAAGACCTCGACGAGCGAGGAGGTCTACCGCATACTCTCCTTCACACTCTTGAGATTCCGGAGGTGTGGCAAATTTTGAGGCCTAGCTCAAGGCAAAACCTCGTCCCACCTGTTCGGACTTCGTCTCCCCTCGCCATTCGCCCCGAAATCGACCGATATTGGCTACCGGTCAGTCAAGAGGTCCTTACAAGGACCCTATCTCCCTCGATTCTGATTTTAGTTTGTAAGAATCCCCCGAAAATTTGCACGAACCCCTGATCCCTTTTCCCGGACGAATCCTTGCCCCTACCGTGACATTTGCCCTTCCCCCTTCCCCTGAGTCAAGAAGACGACATCTCCTTGCGCTTCCCTTATCCCACCGACCCCGACCCCTAATTCCCGACGCTCCTGAACCCCATTGTGACGACCCAAGGGACTTCACAAGAACGTACACAGTTCCTAACTCCCAACCCCAACACAACAGCACCCGTTTGCCCCCTCTTCCTCCCCCAGCTCCGAGACGTAGCTTACCCGCTACTCTTCCCACAACAACCCATGTTCCTTCCCAAAAAGAGTTTTCTTCCACGCGAATGGGGCGAGACAATCGTTTCGGCAATCACTGGAAGAAATCTGGCTCTAAATTCTCCGGCAAACGTGAAGGGGACGTGGAGGAGTTCCTCCAAGAACTCCACGAATACGCCGTGGGCCAGGACTTGTCTGAGGACGAGTTATTGCGCGCGTTCCCCGAGGCGTTCGCAGGTGCTGCGCGTCTCTGGCATCGCGTTGAAAAGTCCAACTGGAATGATTACGAAGGATTCGTATTTCATTTCCGGGAACAATTTGGACACGGCGATTTGCAGGATCGTCTGAGGCACAAGATGGAACTTCGCACTTAGGGACCCGGCGAACCAGTCGCCGAATTTTTGGTGAAGATTAGAGCTCTCTTCGATCAGTTCAATCCTCCCCTTCCCCTCGAAACCCAATTGGACATTTGTTAACGTAAATTGCACCCCGATTTGTCAGCCCACATCAGACGAGAAGAGATACAAACTTATCTCGATCTCAAACGGATGTGTCGCCGTAGAGAGGAGCTCGTGGAACGAGCGAAGGCGTATCGCCCTCCTCCGAGCGCACGACAATCATCCTTCCCTTTGAGCGCGTACAAGCCGTCCGACAAAGCCACGCAGGGCAAGGTCGCGGCTTTGCAACCCCCGAAAGACGCCGAAGCGTCGAAGAAAAATTCGAATCCTCCCCAACAGACACCCAATCAGAAAAATCCTCAACCCCAACCCCGTCCGAACCAGAAACCCAGCTACGCTGCAGTAGCGGGTGCGGAGAAACCTCTTCGCACGCAATCCCCTCCGGTGATCTCTCCCCTTTTCGAAGTTGCCCCAAGATCAAATCCCCAGCGAAGTTCTTCAGCCCCTTATTACAATTGTTGCCTCCCCGGACATTTCTGGAGAGAGTGCGTCAAACCAATCGGAAGATTTTGCCGAATCTGCGGCTACCCGGACGTGGTATTCAGAACGTGCCCGCGCTGTACGAAAGGACAGGCGGGAAACGGCCAGTCAGGGGGACAGTAAAGTTCTCGCCCTCCCAGAGGCCAAACCCCGTGTTGCCCCGAACCAATCCCCAGTTTGAGAAACCCGTCCCTGTAAAGAAAAGAAACCCCGAAGGAAAATCCCCAGAAACCTTGGAAATTACCATTTTGTCGGAGAACCCCGTAAAATCTTCCCCGAGTAAGGAAAATGCCCCCGAACCCCTTGAGAGTCCCGTTTTGCTACCGCCTCCCTTGGAAAAATCCACAGAACAATCCCCGTTAAGAAAACCAAGCCCCGAACCCCTGAGTTTGTCATTTCGAAACCTAAAGTAGAATTTTCCCCAGAATCCCCAAGTCATCCTGGTCCCGTCCCTCGTCGAGTAATCAGTCTCCCCTACAAAGATAATTTTGGGAAACCCGTAAAATTGAGTTTTTCCGATTTCGAAACCCTCGAACTATTTGTTGGCAAGGAACCCAAAGAATCCCCATCTCATGGCGAGCCACAGCCCGGATGTCCCAAAGATCCGAGCCACTCGCCGCCGCATTCTCCCAAACCCCCGTCCCCTTCCGAATAAGTTCAACCCCAGAACCCCCAGAAGAACGCCCGCCTCAGCTCCAAGAAATTTCCCCGTCTGATCCCGCCACGTTAGGAGAGATGCTTGCTGCTCTCCAACGGCGGAACGTCGATAATCGACATTTCCTTTGGTTAAAAGTTGAGGGTCAGCTGTGTCGTTCCTTGGTTGACGGAGGTTTGTGTCACACGTACCTAGACCAAGGCCTGGCAGTGATTCTCAACCCCTACTTGTCCCCATCCTCGGATGGTGTATTAATTCCCGGGGATACGGTACTTCCCGTGTTTGGAGAATTGGATCTCACGTACGAGATAGGTGGACGAACCGCCCACCTTCGTACTCGGTTAGCTTCGTTAGGATACGATTGTATTCTTGGGATCCACTTCCTTCGTGCACACGACCTTCGTGTCAACTATGGCGACGATACGTGGCGAGTCGGAAACGGTCCCATCCATTCCTTTGGCCCCGAAGATATTGAAGCCCACCCGATTACAGCCTATCCCCCCTTCGCCGGTCTGGCGATTGCAACAGACTCGGCAGCCCGAAAAGTAACCGCCCTTTTAGATGAATTAATTCCCCCTAAGTCTTTGACCTTTCTCAGTATGACCCATTTGGTTGAACATCAGATCGATGTCCAAGGACATCCCCCGATCAGACCGAAGGCTCGAACAATTTCTCCTTACCTACTGAAGGTCGCCCAGAAGGAGGTTGATCAGGTGTTCGAGAAGGGAGTTATTAAAAAAGCCGATAGTCCCTGGCTCAGTAATCCCGTGATCGTTACGAAATCTAATGGAAAATACAGATTTTGCATCGACTTTAGAGACGTTAATAAAGTGACCCGGAAAGACGCCTATCCCCTTCCCAGCATGGACCGTATCCTTGACGGACTGCGACGAACCCGTTACATTTCCAAACTTGATCTGAGCCAGGCCTATTTCCAAATCCCCGTTGAGCCCTCAAGTCGACCAATAACCGCCTTTTCAGTCCCTGGACGCGGACTTTTTCAATTCAAACGAATGCCCTTTGGACTGACGAACGCCCCCGCGACTTTTCAGAGACTGATGGACAGATTAATTGATCCCGCGTGGGAACCCCACGTCTTTGCTTACTTGGAAGACGTCATTATCGCGACGGAGACAGAGGACGAACACTTTGATTATCTCCGACGCGTACTGACAGCTTTTAGAGATGCCAAGATGGAAATCAACCGCGAGAAGAGCGACTTTTTCTGCGCGGAAGTGGCCTATCTTGGGTACGTCATTGGCCCCAAAGGACTTAAAGTTGACCCCGAGAAAATATCCCCTATCGTGAATTACCCTCCTCCCACCAACATTAAGCAAGTCCGGCGATTCCTCGGAATGGTCGGATGGTATGCCCGATTTTTACCCGACATCTCCCGTAGAAAAGCCTCTTTGACCTGATTAACCATGAAGGATGTTCCCTAGACGCGGGGACACACCGAACATCAAGCTTTTGAGACTCTCCGTAATTCCCTAACCCGAACTCCCATTTTGATTCGCCCCAATTTCGATAAGCCCTTCACAGTTCAGACCGACGCGAGCGACGTGGCCATCGGCGCAGTCTTAACCCAAGAGGTTGACGACGTCGAGCACCCGATCGTTTTCGCGAGTCGACTCTTGACGTCCCAGGAACGCAAATAAACAGTCACAGAGCGTGAGTGTCTCGCTGTCCTCTGGGCCGTTAAGAAATTGCGACCTTACATCGAAGGTACACATTTTACGGTCATTACCGACCATAGTAGCCTTACGTGGCTCCGAAATATTCGAGATCCTGCAGGACGACTCGCCCGATGGGCATTCGCCATGCAAGCCCTGGACATGACGATTGTCCACCGTAAAGGAGCCCTTAATGTAGTCCCGGATGCCCTTTCTCGAATGTAAGAGACGACGGACGCAGCCCTGTGTGCCTTAGGTAATGCGATCGATTCTTGGTACGAGTACAAAAAGAAAAATATTAGAAAATTCCCATGGAAATACCCCAATTGGAAAATTTTAGAAGACAAAGTCTATTACCATCGTCCACACCCCGGGATTGAACCAGCCCTTTCCGATTTAGACGCTTGGAAATTAGTTCTCCCATTAGAATCCCGCCCTCGAGCCCTCAGTCAAGCCCACGATTGTCCCCAATCTGGCCATCTTGGAGTCGACGAGACGTACCATCGACTCCCTCAAGATTTCGTTTGGCCTGGTATTTTTCAAGACGTCGCAAGATACGTGGGACGATGTCCCGCGTGTCAGCTTCATAAGGTGTCTCAAGGACAACCGAGTGGCCTTATGAGAGAGCGCACGACTTCTGGTCCTTGGACAGTTGTCGCCGCCGACGTCATGGGCCCTTTCCCCCCCAGTAAGTCCCAGAATCGTTACGTGATTGTGTTTCAGGGTTTGTTTACGAAATTCGTCGAGGCCAAAGCTGTTCGAGTTGCCACAGGACAAACAATAATGTCGGCATTCGAAAATTTGGTTCTCAATCGTTGGGGGTGTCCGAAGTATTTGTTGACGGACAACGGAACGGAGTTCGTTAACAACTTCGTCACGAACCAACTTAAGCAATTAGGAATTCATCAGACTACAGTCCCCCCGTATTATGCCCAAGCAAACCCTGTTGAGCGAGTCAACAGAACCATTAAGACGATGATTTGCACCTTCATCCCGCAAGACCAGCGAGATTGGGACAAACATCTTCCTGAGCTGTGCTTCGCGATTAACACAGCAGTTCAGTCTTCCACAATGATGACCCCAGCATTTTTGAATTTGGGACGCAACCCTCGTCCTGCCAAAGCTCTTCGGGATGAAGATCCCAATCCTCAGCCCTTAGACCCTGGAGACCCGAATCTGTGGAATGACCGCATGAAGCGGCTTTCACTCATCCACGATTGGGTCAACCGGAATTTGGAACAAGCCGCGAAGCAGCAGGCCCGTTATTATAATAAAAATCGCCAAGATACCCGTTACAGCGTAGGAGATCTGGTGATGAGGAAACACCGAGTACTCTCATCCGGTGTTCAGAACTTCGCTGCAAAGCTTGCCCCTCGTTTCAATGGGCCCTATAAAATTTTGAAAGTTTTATCCCCTGTCGTTTATGAGATTGAAGACCCAGACAGTCGTAAGAATCCCAAAGTCCACATCAAGGATCTCAAGCCTTATCGCCCCTCCGAAGAACCCAATACTGTTGAGAATGTCGAGACGACCGAAGCTGTCGCTCAAGAGCCCCCGATCCCCGAAAATCCTGTTGACGTGGAACCGGAAAACTCCGCTCTGCGCCGTGCCGGCCTGAGGCCGCGAAAACTCCGTTAGTCATTCAGAAAAACCCCAATTATTATAGTTGTGAGAACCTCAGTCTGAATTTTCAGTATTATTTTCGAGTTGTTCCAATTTAAGTGCCGGAGGCTAAGGCCCTCGACGTTAGTTATTGTTTTCTCTAGTATTATTCCGTCACTGTGATTTTGCAACAAAAAGACTGATGATACTAAGTAGTCGCGAACCCCAGCCCAAGAGACCAAAAATAATTGTTAGCCCCTGTTAAGTCCCGAGACGTTATAAATATTTATAATCAATAACTGATTTTTGCTTTGATATGTCGTCGCGACTGCATCCGGTGTAGTTTTCCTAGCTGACATGCGGCCGCGACGATTTCACGGGAAGGCCAAGGAGTTGCACCGACCGTTCTGCCGAAAATGCTGACCGAGCGTGAGAACGCCTCCGGTTGGATTTTCTCGCGAACAAAAAGGCTCTGATTTCCTGCTGGACGTTTGCGAACTCTTCCAGCGGGGAATCAGAATAATCAGTCTCTTTCGAGCTTGAACGGCGAGAGCTTCTCGGGGATGACTCCTTGGAGAGTTCCCGACATAGCGTCCTGAAAAACTCCCTCGAATCCGCTACCACACAAACTCGTTCCTGTAGGACGAAGTGGTAGAAATGCGCTTTGGAGAGTGTCGCGCCGCGGTGGTAATTCTGTCCTCGATAGGATAATTGTTTTACGTTTGTGCCACGAACTCTTTTGCGTCGTGTAGTTTAAGTGCAACGAGTAACGGAGAAGCGTATATATTGTAAGTGTGAATTGTATGCATTGAGTGAAAGTGTGAGTGTGGATGTTGGATTGTAGCAGGCGATGCGTCGCGGATTATAATCACCGAAACTTGCGAGTTATTTTGTATCGCCCTGTAGCTGAAATACGAGACGTTTCCAGATAGTCTACCTCTCGTTTCCTCGCTACAGTGCAGAAGTTACGGCTCGTTCAGCAATAATAAATTCCACCAATTTTTATATTGAATCTCATCTTTGAAACTGATAAAGTTCTTTATATCCTGATAACGTCCCAAGTCCAAGATCGCCCTGTAGAGGACGAGATCAGAACAACCCACAAATAAATAATAATAAACTGCTTGCGCTTCACGCAAGCAGGTTAACAGCTGACGTGCGCACCGCTCTGCACGTAACACCCCGAAGTCCCCGCCCAAAAATAATTGTTAGCCCTTTTTCTTTGATAACGTTAAGCAATGTGACATTAATTTCATTTTTGTTACGAATCAAGCCAGAAGAGGCTTCGAGTTTGAGGAATATTTTTTGTTGAGCAAGTCAGTAAAATGCCCAAGCCAGTTACGTAATTTTTGAGTTTATTTTTGTTCTATTCCCAGTTCGCTTTTTCCTTCTCCTGTAATTCCTTTCCCATTTTTGAGTTTTCTGAGTCGCCACCCCGGTAATAGTCGAATGACTGAAAATTGTGTGACGAGAAGTACGAGATGGTACTTTCGTCAAGCCGGGGGGAGTTGTGACGTTGTCACTATTTTTAGTACTTTCGCCAGCTGTCGAGCCGAGGCGAGAGCGACCGGATCCCCGTCTGGGACCGGCCTTTTGTTGTTTTTATCTGTTTCAGCCCGTCGAACGGCCAGAAGGACCGAACGAGACCGACCGACTGAAGAAAACTTCAAGATTTCCCCCGAACATTCTCCCGAACGCGAGCGAGCGACCCACCGACCGAGCGAACGTAAAATTGCTCCAATCCTCGTGTTTGACCCAGTTTCGCGTATTTTCTCTCCCTCCCCGCGTTTCGATATTTTGGTTTCCCCTTTTTGCCCGACCCCCTCAGCCCCGTACTCACACCAATTCTCCGTCGATCACCAAGTCGCGGAGCTCGCGTCTTCCATCGCCTTCCAAACTTCGATCGCGTGCCGGGGAGCTCGCGAAGCTCCCGGCATTCTGTCTCTTCCGCTTCGGACCCGGCACGGCCAACACGCTGCCAAATTTTCGTGTTCCTTTTCGAGTTATTTCGTGTGAAAATTGCGATCAAGATTCAGTACGACGACCCGGCTTTGCGAAGGACCACTCTCTGGACATTTTTGGATTATTCGGCACCGCATTCTTGACTTTTTCTCTCACAAAAACAAGAACTCAAGTAAGTCCTTCGATTTTTGCCGGGCGTGCGACGCCATTTTCCCCCTGTTTGTTTAACTTTCCCGAGATCCCCAATTTGTATTTTCGCGTGTTTTCTCGATCTTTTCCTTCGAGAAAGAGTGTTCTTCGTCGGTCAGTCAACGCGACGAGTGTTGTGCCATCGAGTCCGTTGCCTGTCAATTCCCCGCAAAGCCATTTTGTCCCTTTTGTTTCGCCCTTCCCTCCCGTAATTTTTCGAGTCTTCCTTTATCGTTTTTGAGCCCCGTCGTCATACTTTCGTTTATTCCCGTCGTCAAACATTAGCCCCGTGTCCCTTTTTCATCCGATTTAGTCCCGATTCGTGTTTTTTGCGTAGTCGGCGAGCGAGATCTTCGTTTCGCTCGCTTAATCGGGTTTCGCCGGCGAAACCCGGCTAAAGCGTCCGCGTGGTTCGTTCGATCGCGTGGCTCGCTCTTTCGCTTTCCCCTGTTTCTATCACTGGTATAATAAGACGCCTGAGTTCCGGGGACCCTCGGTCCTTGAGTAAAATATTATTTTAGCTTCTCCCTGAACTAGTCCCTCGTAATAATTTCGTAAAATGAAGAATTTAATATCGTTTTTAGTTTTTATCTTTCGCGTTTTTGTTGTAACGGTTGCTGGAGCGATTTAACCAGCTGGCGCTCTATTTTTGTTGTATAAAATTTGCTTAATAAATCCCAAGTTTGTTATTGTTATTTTAATTCTCTTTTCAGTGTGATTTGTTTATTTTTCCTCCATTTCTCTCGCGACTGTGTCGAAACCGTCACACTATATTTATCACTGCGAAATTGAACGACACATGTGTGAAGATGTATTCGTGAACTGGCAACCAACAGGTTTTCCTCGGGTGGGAACAGCTGGACATGTCGTCAGTCACGACCAATCAGAAACACGATAGGAACATTGAGCCCTTTCTCTGTGTCGTATACATACACGCACGCACACTTCAATCGGCGCATAATTTGGCCCGTGCAAAGTTTTTTTCTCAACAATTACGGCATCAATCGGGTTGCTTTATGGCTCAATCGAAGTGGGACAACTTAATTAGTGTCCAGTTCAATTTTTAGATCATGAGATTACCCCTGGGCTTCGTAATCCAAGAAAGTGTTTACCCCCACCGTCGAAATCGCTTTATTCAGAGATAATATACTCGGCCGGGTCTCGGGCAAGCAGACGACGCCGTCAAATGTACTTGTCCCGAGACTCTGCCGAGTCTCGTAAACCCCTACCATTTTTGCAGATTTTGCCCCTTTAAAAAGGCCATGTCTAGCCACGATCGTTGTCATTTCTGTTGCGTACTTAGAGTCACACAGTTATACTGTTAGCAGTAGCTCAGATTTGTTGATCTGTTAAGGCGTGAAAGAGAGAGAGAGAGAAGTTTTGCGAAAACCCGCGTCGGAAGCGACGGCGCTCTGGTGCGACTACGAGCGGACACGTGATCACGTGTCCCGCGACAGCCATCTTGGCCACGAGCGAGGATGAGCTCGATCAGTTCGACCGGAGACATGAGAACAGCCGGACGCGGTTGCTTCTCTAAATCGCGGCGGGCCGAAACCCTTAATAAAACGAGGATCGGCGGGCGGGCGTTAGACGCCAGGCTGAATAAAAAGTAAAGTAGCATCTCTGAGTCCGAATACGGGCGGTCGCGACGCTCGGGAGCTGAAAAAAGGGGATTGCGTTGAAAACGAAGCCTCAGGAGCACGGCCATTGGGCGAACACGTGTTCGAACGAGCAAGCGCGTTATTTCCATAATTGTAAACGGCCTTCAGCCTATCTTCATCGTATCTCTATTTCTACCAATAAAGTAAAGGTTCTACTATTTTCTTCCTACGACGTCTTACATTAAATTCTCCATCCTATCCTTTTCCAAACGTATCGTAAAAGTCAGCAGGGTTTAACAGATCTTAAATTGGATAACGACTCTTTGCACAAACGCACATGCACTACCTCCGCAACACACCGACTCCGTCCTTACGCCACGCCGACCACGCCACGCCACGTAATCGAACGAAATCCGATTAATCCCGAAAGTTCTGCAGTTCTGTTCGCACTTAGCGTCGCGTCTATTCGATTAGCCATAGTTTGGTTTGTTGTTTATTGCAAAGAGACCCTTTTATTCAAACATCAGTCCTTTATAAACTAAATAAGTTGTAACCCGACAACGCGTCGAAACCAACGATAACTGTCATCGATTTAGAACAAGTAAGATCCAGCCAAATAATAACCAAAGGACACCTTTCCGGTAATGTAATCATCTATATTGTTACGTCCTGGGATTCCGTTCGATACTCGAATTGACTAATTTTTAATAATTCAATAATTATAATTTTTATCAAGGTGGAAACGTCCCAACTGTCGAGATCTCACGGTGACAATCCGCAAAACTGCTGACGTTAGAGATCTCGCGGTACCGAGAAGACGCACCACACCTTCCGAACGCGCGGAGCCCAGCTTATCGCGGACTTCGCGCGCGGATTAATATTCACAAAGTGCAGGGCACTACATTAGACAATAAAACAGTCAGTCGATCTGGAGACCTCGAACAAAACGGTCTCCTGACAATATTAAGGTTTTTTTCCAAAAAGGGCCTCGATCCTTGTGGTCGAGGACCCCCTGCGAAGTCTTCGTGTACAACCTTTTAATAATCGTTTTAATAATAATAAAATTGTTAATTGTTTATCGTGCGTCACAAATAATTCAATCACACCAATCGTCTCCTTCATCCACCGACGTTCCATACAATAAAACCCAAATTATCACTCACAACCTGCCTGGACAACTGGCTCCAATCCCGAGTTTGTCATTACAAACTCAAAACCGGAGCAACTTTTGCTACTACGACCTCGGTAAGTCCTAACACAGTCAGGCAAAAATACCGGGACGTAACAATATTGTATCAAGGTGGTATTTCATAATTGACTATTATTACTATTATATTACATGTATGTATGTAGTGGAGTTTAACATGCATACCCTTGTCGGGTTTTTACATGGAGTGCTTCCCCGTACATCTTCTCTCATCCCCGTTCCACCTTTTTCTCTCATCCATTCCACCATTCCTTTCCCCTTTCCCTCACCTCTACTACGCGCACTTGGACCTACTATTTTATGTGAGTTCCGAACCACAGAGAGTACAGCTTGGGACACTTAGAAAAATCCATTGGTGTCGGCGGCGGGAATCGAACCCGGGGCCCACTGGGAGGGAGCCGGGCTCGTTACCACTGAGCCACTGCCTCTCTTACTATTATATTATATTTACCATTATTTATTTCTATTGAAAAGTGCATAAAGAATCTACGATCTCTTTACTCACAACATACACCCTTCCCCTCTCCCAATCGCAACCCAGATTGAAGGCAAGACTACTCGAAATCTATTATCGTACTCCCACCATACTATTGAGAGTATATTAATACACCGGTTTCGCAAAGGGCGTATGTCCAAGCGTCAACAAGCGCGACTTACGCCTTTCTGACTCTGAGGAACAGGAAGCGTCACGGAACGTGCGACCGAAATCTTCAATATTAGATTTCTCTGGATTGGCTGAACGAATTCTGTTCTATCAAGGTCCAATCGAAAGATGAAAAATCAAAGAAAATTCAAATCTAATATGAAATTTTATGAAAACGATTCAAAGTTTCTGTAACGTCACAAAACCTCTATTCTACTGTATATAAGAGGGCGGTGGGCTCGCGCTACGCTTTTTTTTAATACTTGGCGCCGAGCCGCTGCCGCGTCTCTTGATACATAAACGCACAGCGTATATACATCTGCACAGGAAAGCCTACGGAATATAGTGTTTGCCGCTCGATACTCAAACATCCGACTTTACTTTCACGCCATTCGGACGTGACACAGAGAACTTTTTTTTTTTCATAGTCGCCTCATTGTTAGAATAAGAGCCTGACAGCAGAGATGTCCAAAACTCGATACAAATGTATCGCGCTACTCAATCGCTACGCGATACATTTGTAACGCGTAGCGAAAATTTTTGCGATACTCGATACAAAAGTACATCGATACATCGATGTCGATACTCGATACAAAAGTCTCGCGTAACGAAAATTTTTGCGATACTCGATACGAAAGTATCGCGTAGCGGACATTTTGCGATACTCGATACAAAAGTATCACGTAGCGGAAAATTTTGCGCTACCCAATACGAAAGTATCGCGTAGCGAAAAATTTCGCGATACTCGATATAAAAGTATCGCGTAGCGAAAAATCTTGCGATACTCGATAGAAAAGTATCGCGTAGCGGAAAATTTTGCGATACTCGAGACGAAAGTATGGCGTAGCGAAAAATTTCGCGATACTCGAAATAAAAGTATCGCGTAGCGAAAAATTTTGCGCTACTCGATACCAAAGTATCGCGTAGTGGAAAATTTTGCGCTACTCGATACCAAAGTATCGCGTAGTGGAAAATTTTGCGCTACTCGATACCAAAGTATCGCGTAGTGGAAAATTTTGCGTTACTCGATAGGAAAGTATCGCGTAGCGGAAAATCCTGCAATACTGTTTGACAAAAATCTTGTAACGGTGAATTTTTTTTTTTCGAGTTGTCCATTTGTCTGTGTTTATGTGTGTGTGTGTGTGCGTGCGTGCGTGCGTGCGTGCGTGCGTGCGTGCGTGCGTGCGTGCGTGCGTGCGTGCGTGCGTGCGTGCATGCGTGCGTGCGTGCGTGCGTGCGTGTGTGTGTGTGTGTGT
>JBAJMU010000015.1:60466-70980 GCA_037952995.1 Hyposoter didymator | reverse complement strand
TTTTTTTTTTTATAGAGAACGAACAAAATCCGTTCTTAGTGAGCGTCTACGATGGGAGAGGAGTAACCATGACAAATTTCACGATCCTAACTTGAGTGGTTTAGGCTGTGCGTTGTCTGTCAGTCAGTCACGCGACTATTTTATATATATAGATATATACTCTTGCTTAATTTTCCGTCAGTAATACATTTGGTCGATGCTGCAAGTTCTGTTCACGCGGTGATTTCGTGTCGTCGATCCACGATGAAATAAAACAACGGATCGATCATTTCATCCGAAGATTGAACGGCAAAACCTGAAAGAAATATTTGATGTCCACGATTCCAATGATGCGACGAGACCAGAAATAAAGATGGATGGATGGATGAAGACGTGGAAAGCTAAAAGAAACCAGATGAAAAAATGTTAAAAATCTGAAGTTGGCCTTCTCGAAGTTTATCAGTAAACCTGTCAAGAGCTTAAAACAATTGGAAATTGTGATATGCATCGGAAATATTTTAACCTTCAGCAAATCATTGTCCCCACTGTTGAACCGTTGAGAAATTAAATTCATTATCAGCGATGTCGCCAACACGAAGCGAAGCCACGAAAATTTTGAATTGATAAAATGGAAATCGATCGGCGAAGAAAACAATGATAGTGACCAGAGACATCATGAACGTCTTGTATTTTGAAATCCTTTCAATGACATTGGCTGTTCGCTAAGAACACGTTTAGTACAGGCCTCAACGAAACTTGCAGCTAGTGGATTCACAATAATAATTGGACCACGAATCGTACGGCTACTTCTTTCCAAATGAAATTAAAGAGTGTTGTCATACCTTTTCGTTCTGCCAATTCTCTGATGGACGGAGAGCCGATGCAGGAGTGCGAGCCATCATCGCGGTGATTACATTGTCGATCCGTTCCGTGAAAGCCCGAGTGCTGGCGGAATCAGCCAAAGCCGGCTCAGTCCGTTTATAAATTTGCATCGCGGCTCTTACTGGATGCGAAAATAACTGAACATGAGGTAGTAAAATACTTTTAATCCTTGACATGATGTGTCTAGTTACTCTGATCTATCTCATTTACAATAATAATCTTAAATTTCAATGAAGCTCGGTAATGGACGTTGATTTTTCAAAGTTTTGTCACATGGTAACCGTGACTGCTCTGTACAAATCATTGTGGAACAATTTTTCACACATTCATGAGAGCCAGAGTCCCGCATATACTTTCTCCATGCCTTTTTTTTGTTTCGATAACATTTTTTTTTATAGAAACTGACCTCGAAAGCGAGTGGTACGTTCATCACCTGGTATCCTTTTGGATCGATGTGCTGAGGAGTGAGCTTGTACGCCACTTTCAAGTTAGGCTTCGAGAAATTTTCACACCACAATAGCGCCTTCCAGTGGTCTTTTTTGACGACTCCGTCCGGTGTCTGCACAGAATACACACACGAATACTAATTTTAGCATTTTTTTTTTGTGAATAAGAAACACACCCAAGTATACTTAACCGGAAAGGATTCGAGGCGAATTATAGCGTTTCGTGTACATTTGATTAAATGAGGAAAGTCAGATATCATCCATAATCTCCTGCTTTCATCGCAGGGGTGTGGAGCACTGACGTTTCCATTAGCTTCCAAACGGCAAGATTCCATTGTGCTCCATCCGTCGTGACAGCGTCCACGTGGAAACCGGAGTTAGAGAGCAAAATCACGCACTCCAACATTAGCCTATGCAACACGGAACCCGGGACGGAAGCTCTGGTAAGAAAACACCCCGAAACTTGCACCCAAGTGCCACGAAATGGCCGAAACATGAAGACCAGTGCGTAATCTGCTTGACTGGTTTTCTGAGTCTCATGTGTATACTCTCCTAAGTCGACAAAACCGCCAAATCGAAGAGTTTGACGATCGAAAGAAATGCCCTCGCTCAGCTTCATTTCGTCTATTAAAAGAGTACCTGCAATATAAAATGGTATATCAACAACTAGGCATGAGCAGAGTACAGAAAGAAAAAAGGTCGCTTTGAGATAGCCGTCTTAGTATTCCCTAGTCAATTCACTATCTCTCGAAAATATTTTGAACTGTGTTGATCACATTTTATGCTACTCCAAAAATTGTGTTTGTTCTAGTTCAAGAAATTGCAAGCTGCATGAATTTAGAAAAATGCAGGGTTATTGAACGATAAATTTTATTTATCACAATGGTCGGTAACCCACTTAAAATTTTTTTATTTTATTTTTCTAATACCAGCAATAGTGAGACGACTATCTTAACGTCTACATAAAACAAACGATTTTAAACTGTATGTAATTAGTTTTAATTCCATTGCAGTACCTCGCTTCGAAGCACTGTCCATTCGAGACCCTTTCAACCTCAAACACTCGAAAATAGCTTGCTGGAAGCCGTACGTTGGGCTACTAATCTTCTGGATGTACCTGATATGAATCACACGTAAATGCGAGGTAATGTGGTCTTGATTAAAGTTTAATATCGTAAATCGCTCATTTACGAAGAGTATTTAAATGTCGGACCTGCTTAACGTTTTTTTAGAGGGAAGCGGCAAAATCTTTCGATCACGCACATGATCATACAACCGGGAACTTCTGATTCGCATCGAAAGACACTCGTATATCCATTGAACTCGACCGAATCTAAAAGCACAAGTATGTACAGCAAATATTACGACGTAAGCTGTCATCCTCCACATTATAATGACATTTATTTTCAGAATTACTTTAACAGAAAGATCAGATGAAATGATCACATGTGCTCTGATGGAGTAGTCCGTCCGATTGAAATTGGTAAAAACGACCGATGAAGTTTCTGTATTCCAAGCCCACAGCCTGGGTAAATATATGGTCTTCAAATAGTCTGTTAATCTTTCCATCGTAAACGGCATCTGTTCAAAAGGTTGATCGACTTCTGCATCTAATACATGAGGGTCTCTATTCAGGTCATCCTGCATTTCCAGATTAGGCGGAGGTTCGTATGACGCAGCTGTAGATCGTCATGTTTTCAATAAATCATGGATTCGCAACTAATTCATCATCACAACAGTGTACACGTAAATGCAGTCGAAGATTTCTTTTTTTCGTTACCTGCATCGGAAATTTTCATATCCGATAGAGCTTCTGGTCTGGGTGTTGCCAAAACTACGGGGCGATCATTTTGTCCCACTTGTTGACTTGAATCCACAGGATCGCAATTCTAGGATTTTATCGAATAATTCAACACAAGAGAAAAGAAAGAATCGAAAATACGCCAAGAAGATGTGATGTCCTGACGAGGTTTTTTTACATCGACATTTTTGTTTTCGGAAGTTCAAGTTGCGAATAAGAAACAAAAGTACTCACATGCGCAGTGGTTTCCATAAACCCAGCCGTACGACTTTCAGTTTTTAACTTTTTAATTATTTCCATCTCTTGGTGATCGTTTGGTGAGCTATGGTGTCATAATTAAAACGTTTGGTTATTAATATTTTGTTATAAACAAACAAAAAATTATTCAACCGTAAAGATAGCCGCCACATGGTTGTTTCGCACAGAATGGTTGAAATTAGGGGCTCAATCGATACAGGTCGTAAGGTGATGAAGAATCAATAAATTGCAACATTTGGTAATTAATAATTCACGTAAACAAACGGAGATGAAAATTTTTCGCAAACGACCGTCCGATCAGCTGTGCGTGGACGTGAGAACGTCAAGTTAGCCGGACAATTTTTTATTTTTGAACTGATATTATTGAAATTAGTGGTAATCCGTATAAAATCGATTGGTGATGATTGGTTATTTAATTAAAACATTTTAATTGACAAGTAATTCATAATATCACGCGATTTTACCCTAGGGTCCCTAGAACTCGCCCGCTTCCGTTGTGCAGTGTGCATGCGCAGTGGGTGCGAAAGTCAGCATCACGCGTCACAGTGATCAAGGTAAAACTGGCTCTCCGACCCGGACTACGAATTACCATTTATTTTAATTCCTCATTCTCATTATTGTTTGGTGATAGTTTATCCAGTGCACGCTCGTTTTCGGTCTTCTCCGAGTATGTTTGGTACACTTGTGCCGTTTTTTGGTCGACCTTCAGTGCGCGTACGTTTTTTCGGCATTCTCCGGGCTCAAGGACACTCGTGCCGTTCCCCAGTTTTGCTTCGCGTTGGTGAGGGACATTTTCGGTTTTCTACTGTTTTTGCCACTTTCGTGCTCCTTTCAGGTTAACCTTCAGTGCTCGCTCGGTTTCGGTCTTGTCAGAGTTTCTTTTCACACTTTCGTGCCGTTTTCGGGTCGACCTGCAGTGCGCGTACGTTTTTCGGCTTGCTTTCAGTTCCAGGCTTCCTCCGATAAGGATTGTCCGCCTTCTTCTCCATCGAACATAGCTCAGCATAGCCATGGGAAATAGTTATAAGTAACTTTTGGATTGATAAAACATTGACACGAGTCATGGTGGTTTCGCTTAATAATCTTGAGACAAAATTTTATAACTCGGCGCCTAAAAAGCTTAATACGCCCCAACAGCTCTCCAGACTTCCTCAAGTACGGAACCACGGCAATGACAGCACGCTCAACCGTATCAAGCTGTGGTTTCAATCAAGGAACCGCATACTTGAGCACTGCACTAAATCCCAACAGCCTACAGTTCACGAGTCAATTTGTGACGGAAGTCTCGGAATTAGCTCGTGAGACTGCCATAGCTTGTGGCCCGAGAGAAACTCTGTTGCTCGTGAGCCTCGTGCAACAGCCGGCGCTTCACCACAATACTGTCAAAACACTTTTCGTCGCGGTCTCTCAAACATTGCAGCAATTGGCTATGTCAAATTTCGTTTGCAGACCTGGGAGACATGTTTATTGATTTCACTGAGCAATATACGGCACACCCTCAACGTCGTCTCGCCCAGATTCATCGCGGGACTCAAAGCTCAAGGTTATCCTGATCTACAATTGCCGAAGGCTGGCAGAGCGATTGAACGCAATTGGAGACTCTCGATGGAGCGGTTCTCGGAACTTATTTGGAGAGACCCTGCGATCCACTCGTTGGGACCATCAAACCGAGCATGTATCTTAGTGGCTTGGAATGGGACTCGGAAATCGAACCCACTCACGTTCGACCGTACGCAAGGGAACCCTTGGCCAACCTCATTGCGGTTCACGCTGAGGTAATTTTATTTTTTTCGCTGTTTCGACGGCATATCGCCCATAGCGTCGAAACGGTTGAAGATAGGTGAAAAATTCATCGGACCAATTTTGTTGTAGAGCATGAATTTTTCTACAAGAAAACTTCCGACAAAATTTCTCTCATAGTTTAGTCTTGGGACGCCATGACACATAGCGGAAACGTTTGACCTAAGGCCAATACGATGGAAAAGTCGACGTATTGTCGTTAGGAATAACTTGCATCGAACTGGGTAAATATCGCTTTACAAAATAAAATCGCAATCACGTTTACCGCGTTTCAGATTTTTTCGTTTCTTCTAAATGATTTATTTTACAAAATTTCGGATGAAAATTACAGCGGAACGGAAACCTCTGTATTTTAATATAAACGCGATAAGCGCTCTTTACCACATCGCTCAGAACGACACGCCGACTTGAAATTCGCCGGATTGGACCGCGGTGTTTGGTCATCTTGTCGAAGTCTGTCTCACCAAAAGTCCCAATGAAAGGCCGTCTTCCGGGAAATTGTTGTCGGTAAGGTTCTCAAAAGGATTATATTTTATAAAAATTATGAAAAATTTCAAGCGTTTCTCATGCGATTATTCGAATTTGCATTTTTCAGCATCAATTTGTGACTAGAACGCGTTCGCCACACGTTCTGATAGATCTCATATACAGAGAACGAAAGCGGCGGTACGGGAATTGGATAATTTGAATTATCGTAAAATTAAGAAAATTCTGATAATCGAATCCTGCGAGAGTACGGTCGGAGATGCTGATGGTTAACAAATTAACATAAATTAATTGATTGATTGTTGAGGATTCAATTGAGTGAACGGGGTTAATTGGAATTGATAAAATTTGAAGATACACCGGACGAGCAAACGGGCGGTGACAGAAGCAAGAGCAATTCCATAACATCCGAGCACTCGATTCATTCGATGGGAGTATCAGCGAGTTCGCAAAGTTCCTCGACAAACAGCTTGCCACTGCCAAACGCGGATGCAAACGATTATTCCTCGGGTTCCGTAAGAAATCGACACAAAATATCGGTCGGAGTTACCGGGAATTTACTCGAACACGGTGCCAACAAATTTTTCCACAATACGAACTACCTCGATGGTCACGAAGCAACAAAAGGAACATATGCAAGAAGAGATGCATGAACAAATGAGCGGATACAAGAGAAAGCGAAGAGAACACCAGCGAGCTTTGGTAATTAAGAAAATGCCATTTTTTCGCAAATTTTTCAACAATTTTACGAAGAAATTGAAAGATTTATTCGAAATCCATTCGTTCCTTTCGAACGATACAAATTTCGTTTCGTTTGTTCAACGAATTATGATATTTATTTCGAAAATAGTTTAACATTCAAGGTCAAACTCGAGGAGCGATGTAAGATAGAGGTGGAATCCCACAAGCAACTTTTGGATAAGGAGTACGAGACGTTATTGCAGCAATTCAAGAAGAAACTCGAAAAACTTCAAATCAGACGCGTCCAAGAGCTGGAGTGAAAATTGAAGCAAAATCAAAATGCGGAGAAAAAACTTCATAAGGAAATAACGAGTAGGCAGGAGGCGGATCGTAAAGCTCACGAGGCTCAACAAAAACGAGAGTACAAGGTATGGAAAAAAACAATGCTGCTTTTTAATTTAAAACCACGACCATGGGGCTTTCTAGAATTTTTTTGCCTGCACGAATGACAACGAAAAATCGTGGTAACGGAGCAAGAGTGCAGTTTTTTATTCATTTTATATTTAACTCGTGACTGTGTAGTCGTTATTTAACGTTTGTTTTACACCCACGTGAATATTCAGAGATTGCATGTCACATTTGCGACGTCCAATGAAAATACACAGCTTCTCAATCGATTATTATTATACGAGATTTTAAGGCGACGGGCAATGAGAAGCTTCGCTCCGAGGGCGCGTGGGTCGCTGCAAAGTGGCATTAAATTTTACTCTGCCCCAATTTATACGTAACTTATCTTTCTTTTAACGTTTTTTTTCAGGCTTACAAAGAGAGATGGAAGAAGGAATTGTCGCAGGACGAGGTCATACGGAAACGACAACGCGACGCGACTCTGCAGAGCCAAAAGGATAATCTGAGGCAAATGGAAGCTCAGGAAGAACAACGACTCGCTCGAGGACAGAGATAATATCTTGACCTCGAGATTCGAAAGTTCCGAAGAAAAAAATTGCTCATTTTCCACAATCTGGAGCAAGAACTTCTTCGCGAAGTACGCCCTGTTGTTGTTGTTGTTTTTTTCTTATCTTTAATCTTCATCGTGATTTCTGAGGAAAATCGTTATAATTGATGGAATTTTGCAGGAATTGAACAAAAGACAACGACAGTTGGAACAAGCGCATGCGATGCTTTTGCGACACCATGAAAAAACGCAGTAACTCGAATACAGGCAACAAAGAGCGGTGCACTCGTTACGCGAGGATCAAGTTCAACGACAACACGCGATCGAGCTTTGCAACCAACAAGATTACGTGCAACGGGCGGAACGCGATTTGCGTAAAAAGCACGCTCTCGAATTGAAACAACAATCCAAAAGTTTGAAGGTAAATTGACCCATTTTTTCCCTGCCAAAATATCATTTTCTTGATACTCAAAGTTTTCCCAAAATTCTGCGATTACATATTTTCAACCGCGAGTTGTCTCGCCAGTTGTTCACACGAATTTTTACTGAAATTCAACTTGTAATGTTTACAGCAAAAGGAAATGCATATTTGCAAGCAATTTAGAGAAACGTGCAAGATTCAAACGCGCCAATACAAAGCCCTCAAGGCTCAAACACTGCAGACCACAGCAAAGGACGAACAAAAGGCTGTTATAAAGAAATTGAAGGAGGAACAGAGGCGAAAACTTGCTCTTTTGGGCGACCAGTACGAGCAGAGTATCGCTGAAATGCTGCAAAAGCAGAGCATCAGGTTGGATGAGTCGCAGGAGGTAGAATGTCATAATGTGAAGGTAAAATTACAAATAATTCATAACCCAAAAATCGTCCTTATTTACTCTTCCGATCAGGCGAAACCGATTTCGTTTTTTCGTCGTAATTTTATCTCTTCAGTTGTTGAAATTCTATTGCGGCAGCGCAAAATGATGCAAAAATAAGTTGAAGAACGAAATCGAGGAATTTTCTAATGATTTTTGTTTCCAACTTGACTGACGTGCAAATTGCAGGAGAGACTGGACTACGAGCTAGAAATTCTGATGGCGTATCAGTCAAAGAACAAAATGCAAGCCGAAGCGCAGAGAAACCGTGAACGTCGCGAATTGAAAGACCGCGTTTCCGTGAGACGAGCTCTGTTGGAGCAAAAAATCAGAACTCGACTCAGGAGTTTCTGCAGGAGCGCAGCGAACGGATACGCTTGCTCCACGAGAGATACGAGCGCGAGTTGCAACAGTTTGACGAGGAAAGCGCAAGAATTGGATTCAGGTTAGTCAATAAATCAACAAGGCCGGACAAGTACTCTGTGCACATCCGCTCAACTGCTTAACATGCGATGGCAAACTTTAGTTTTCCATCGCGTCGCGCAAGTTTTTCTGTCGATTCGCCATTGTGTATTTAGGGGTTTCTTTTTTTTGTGACGTATTTTTTTGGGACTTTCCCCTTTTCCTCGTTAATTGATTTTCAGCCATCAATGGAATACTTGTCCTTTTATGGATATCAAGAATTTTTAGTGCTGAGCGAAAATCATCAATTTTTTTTTACCATTTTTACATTCATTGTATTTTTTTCAATTGTTTTGATTTTTTTTGTGGTTGTTCTTCATTTTTTTAGGAGCCATTTTTTCCTAGGGTTTTTTTTCTATTTTTCATTTCATTTCAATTCTTTTTTAGGGGGGTTGAATTTTTCTGTGAAAACAATTGGAAACGGGGGTCACGAACAAATGGACTTGTCCAGGCTTTTTTCCCCGGGAGTGGATTTTAGGCTAGGATATCACTTCTTTCTTGTGATTGAAAGTCTCCAATTTTTTCAATCCGGTGGGAAGAATTTGCTGAATTTTTCCCTAGAATTGTACTCTCTGGAGCTCATTTTAAGCCAAGAATCATGACTCTATCGCAATTCTCCACCGAGATATGATTTTTGGCCCATTTCCATGACTTTTTGCTCAAAAATGACGATTTTTCATGAATTTTCAAACGAAAATCGCTCTTCTCCGAGCAACGACGGTAAAATCATGTATTTTGTCCACATGGTTTGTTAAGCAGGAAGGAAACGTAAGCGCGTGCCATAATCTTAATTTTTCTCGGGAATGGTATTTTTGCATTTCACTATCAGCTTAGAAAAAAACGACATTTTTACATGACTTGGGAGCGAAGATTTTATTTAGTTGGCTTTATGGGAATAAATTGCTGATTTTTCCCGAGAAATATACTCTGTGCAGCTCAATTTGAGCCGAGAATCATGTCTCTATCTCAATTTTCCACCGAGATGTGAATTTTTGCCCATTACCATGATTTTTTCTCGAAAATGACAATTTTTCATCAATTTTCAAATGAAAATGGCTCTTCTCCGAGTAAAAATGGTATAAATTCTGGTTTTCAAGCTACATAGTTTGTTGAGCTGAAAGGAAACCTAAACGCGTGCCATAATCTCAATTTTTCTCGAGAATGGTATTTTTGCATATATATATCGCTCCATAATATTTGGTTCCTTCCGGAGCAACAACTTGTCGCTGAGAGTTCCATGTGGCTCAGCGACAAGATTTTTATGCCACTGAGAGTTATCTGGAGCTTCCGGATAGCTGGCTGCGACAAGATTTTTATGTCGCTGAGAGTTATTTTCGCTTTGCGATTAATCTAACGCCAGCGGCGATGTTAGTTATGCTGTAGATACATATTCGTGGAAAAAAACTTCCAAAAAGTAAAAAGAACGCCAAGTATTAAAAGGTCGCATCTTGAGTTACAATTTTTTCCTTACAAATATCTCTTTTTAAAAATAAATCAATCGCACTTTTGAAAAAAAGAAATCAAATCGGAAAAAAATTCCGAGTCCCTGCTTGGAACAATTCAAGTTTCGAAAAAAAACACTGATCGCGCACGTCCTTCGATTAAACGTGGGATCGTATATTTAATATTATTTTTACGCCGGTTCAATATCGCGAATAACTTTGGAGGAAAAGGAAATTTGGGGAGCGTCGAAGGACACGAGGGAACACTGAAATACTTTGCGTTTTATAAAAATAATGTTTATTGAAATGACGACGTGGATCACACGGCCGACTAATCCGCGGGTGACGCGCGATTTTAATGAACGTGCAACTTGGCGGTAGCGCAAGTTGCGTGAGAGGAAAATAATTTCGTATTGAAGACGAAAAGATGAGATCGAGTCGCGCGGTATATTTGGCTTGTCGATGCTC
>JBAJMU010000015.1:35641-48267 GCA_037952995.1 Hyposoter didymator | reverse complement strand
ACACACACACACACACACACATACACACACACACACACACACATCCGGACATTTTTTGTAGATATGATTTTTCGACGTATTGGGACGTTTTAAGCACATTGACATTGGAAACTGAAAAAAAAAAATTTTACCGTCACATAGTTTCCTCTATGAGGAAGCAAAACGAAATCGTCCCACGTTATGCAGGTAACTTTTGGTTGAAAATTGATAATTTTAGAGTAAATTTGTCCGATAAACGTAGTCCCAATTCAATTCATTCTGGCATGAGCAATCTGCATAAAGAGTAATGGGCCGGCCACGTACTCCGTGCGCATTTGCTCTCTCCATTTTTTTTCTTATAACCTCCTAGTAATACTTTTTAAGAAACAATTGATGGCTTTTCCCTTTCTCGTTAACTCATAGCAGTGATCAATAAAATACTTGTCCTGTTACTGATATCAGAAATTTCAATGCTAGAAGAAATAATTGGCTAGTTTTGGCTCGATTTGCATTTTGTTTATGATTCTATGAGAAAACATTTTACCCGATTTTGCTTGTCCGATTTTTGATGTTCCGAATTTTACGGCTGAACAAATTCATGAATTTTTCTCAGCCATGGGAACAAACAATGTACTTCTCCAAGCTTTTTTTCCCCGTTGAGGGGATGTTTGCCGGATTTCGTTATCTTCAGAATTTTGCAGCCCTACTGCACAAGTGAGAACGAAAATCTCCTGGAACTCTTCGACGGACGTTGAATCTACTATAAGGGCTACGCAGCGAACGAACAATTCTTTGATGCAGCTTCTCACGGACTTGAACAATTTCCAACGACAAATCATGTTCGTCACATGTGATACGTCGACTCGTACGATCGTACCGGGTTTTCCCGATTTCAGTGGCTCACCTTTAATTGCGACGTTAAAGCTCCATTCAACGTACTTTTTCACCGAACAGCCGTTATACACTTCGCATAAGCTCGCAAGGAGAGCCCTGGAATAGTCGCAAACAACTCGCTTCGGTTTCGATGCACCGGCACGATCCCAATGTGTCAAGAAAAACATTATTATGTCGACTCCGTGAGCCTCAGAGAGCATTTGATACATGGGTAAGGTTGTTTTCTCGAAATTGATCACAATTGTGTAGAGAAATATATGGTCACTGAAATGTCCATCGCCATAATCAATTTTTTTTACCAGACTTCCAGTGGCGTCTAGCGAAATTGTTGTCTCGTCTTTGGTAATTCGGCAATAATCCTTGTAGGCATTCATCCCGGCTGGCGTATAATAAAATACAAAAATAGGATTTGAGCCAATCCACGTGATCACGCCGGCGAACTCTGGGGTCCTCGACATTTTTATAATGGTTTGTATTATATCTTGCCCATCTCCTTTTTGTACGTCGAGGTCTTTGTTCATTTTTTCTTTTTTTGCATTACGCAGGACACCGCCGTTGGGTATAACAGGAGGCACCGTATCACCATCCTTCATGTACAACCGTGCCTGCTCTCGCTGCCAGTTCTTGCACCCTTTTTCCACCAGTTCGCGATGTACGTTGCGCCGACGGTTTCCATTAAGCTGCCTCTTGACCGGTTTGTGGAATGCATTCCGTACTTCGCGTGTTTTGATTTTCAAAGTCAGTCCTGCCTCAAGAACTTTTTTCTCGCCATAAACGTAAATTTTGCTATTGCACTTGGTGCTTGTACAAACACCGGTAATCTTTATTATGTAAGTGTTGTCTTCAGTTAATTTGACGTCAGCCCTTTTAAAAGAAATTGCACAGGGCCACCTTTCCTGCTGGCACAACTTCATGGCAACGACATTGGTCCATTCACCCTTCGTTAGGTATAGACGCTGTCGTTTTCGGCGTGGCTCAGTGGGTTTTACTGCCTCCCAATCTTTATCCGATAGTTTGAGGTCGAATTGGATTAATGACTCCTCGACGGTTTCGGCGAAATCCGAGTCAATGAACGACGATTGCCCTTCGTCTTTATTCTCGGATGTGTCCTCAGATATTGAACAGTCATCGGCTTCGGTGCAGCCAATAACTTTTTTTGGAACCATTATGTTGTAACTGCAACTCTCCGGTTTGCGTGTAATTTTTACGTCGAGAAGAAGCACGTTACGAGTGTTACGCGTCTTAGAACGCTTCTAAACGTTTGCGCGCGTTCGAGAGAGGGGAATGAATATTCGCGGGACATGCGGACAAAATTTACAAATTCGGCTTCTTTGCCGAGCAACAATATATAAACGGACTTTCAAACTTACCGTCGCTGGGTCCTTTCGTGAGCCAAGGTCCTCTCGTCCTTCTAAGAGATCGGGCCAAGTACTCGAGACGATACCGCAGTTTTAAAAGACGAATCAAAATTTAATCAAGTCCGTGTTGGGCACGCCGGGCCGTACAATAATGCGTAATGATTTTCCGCTTTACACAATGCTTGCGCTGAATGCGCTTTCAAATACAAAATTAACTATGACGGAGTCTGAGGCGTTTACAAAAATCTCTTTTTCTCTACGTCTATCCGTTACCGTGTCCGTTCGCTCTGTAACGATTCTTCTCCCGATCCTTCCGCATCGATCTCGCGTCAGGGGAGGATATCCCAAATCGATAAGTGGGATCGAAGTGCGCGGAAGGGGTGCGCCCTATGCGTAATTCCGGGCGCCTGTCCAAGTGCCACCTAGGCTCGGAAGCGTGTGACGGCGCGACTATTCAAATCGGCGTCGTTGAGCGTGAAAAGTAAGAAAAAGAAAATGATTAGGCGTTGCGCAAAGTCGGCAAACGTCTAATCAGAACCATTGTTTTTTGAGCGCAATCCCTCGCGCTTTAAGCGGCGCAGTGGCGCGTTGTACAAAAGAAGTGACTGATCGTCACAATGTTCAAATCAGTTCGCGACTTGGTAAGAATGTTTCGTCTATCTTCTCGGACGTTAATATACCAATTGTGAGCTGACCATTTTCCATCTTTTTTTTTTTTGCTCATTTCTTTCCAGACCTCGGACGTGCAGGCTGGATATCCTGTGGTGGTGAAGTGTGGGGAAAATGTTTTTATTACCTCAACGGCTTCTTCAACGGAAACTCTCGCCTTTCGAGGCATATTGGAAATGACCCTGTAAGTATTATTTCCCGTGAATAGTATAAAAAATACTGCACTCAGACGAGATATATCACAAATTACAAATATTGCTTATAATAATCAATTCCAGACATCGATAATTGTACACAACTATATTCTTGTCTTTTTAATTTGGAAAGGTGCCTTTTGAATTTGAGCATAAAAATTGCGAAAACCTTTACAATTATTTCTTAAAAATCTGTAATGCCGACATACATTTTTAACCTATTTTGCTATAACAGAATTACTTTGTTTAGGATTCCTTAACAATTTTTGAACATGCTTGAGAATAGAACTAACAATTTTATCCTATGAAGAAACATTTTCTAACGTCAAGAATTCGAGATATTTCAATTCCAATTTTTAATTTTTGCCATGTAAATGCATGTAAATCGAGGCCACGTTCCGTTTATGAGTTGCAAAAAATTGTGATTGGGATTGTTCTCGAAAAATTTCGGCTCATAGCCTTTCAGGCTATCTGCAAGAAAAAATCCTAAATGAATTTTTTTTACAACTCGATTTTTCCACCTTTTCAACCAAACGTGACTTCAATTTCCATGCGATTAGATGGGGAAAAAAAAGTTCTAATTAAATATCTCTAACATTCGATAATATTCATTCAATATTCGAAACGACAGAATTTTTTTTCATCGGAGAAAACCGTTAGTTTTATAGTACATTCGCTGTAGTTGTATATATTTAAATGTATTCGTCTACTCCTTGCAATGTTGCTTGGAACTGCTTGTGAAATTTCTTTTCGTTTCGAGCTTGATTGAAAAATCCCTCCATTATTTAGATACCGTTGATAAACTAATAAGACGCTGCCGCGTCTCTAAATATATACAGCTCGCCGCGTAAAATACCCAATATTTGATGAATATAATAGAAATATCCGAGTGAAATATGAAAGAAGACAATTTTCCACTTTTGGTTTCTCGTATAAGAGGAGAACCGTTCCTCGTTAGCTACACTTTGAATATCATCATACACTTATATATTGTGACGTGACATTTTGCGCCACGCCACCCGCACGAATCTTGGTCGACCAGTGGACCGGATTTACGGTCCATTTTGACGACGCAACGCGACTCGCTGGCGGCTCGAGGAGGAGATTCCCCGTCTTTAGTTTTAAGCTGCTTTATCGACCGTCGGAAACAGTCTTACCTCCTTCGTTGCCTAAGTACCTGCAGTTCACTGCCTATTGCCTACCTTAAGTTGCCTGGAAAAATTACCTGCGAGAACGGAAACATGACGGGCGAGAGACACTAATGCATTTTTGTTAATTAAGAGCGAACGTCATCCGGCCTTGCGCCCGGTGTCCGGCGCCGAGCGGGTGGTGATATTTAACGTCCACTTTCGCCAACGGAGCTCTGGTAAGGAATTCGGCCTTTTTCACCGCTGCGCCTCCATCATCCTGGCCCAGCGGAACGGACCTCCGAGGGTACACGTCGAAATTCGGCCACACGTGTGAACGCCGCCCGTGGCCCTCTCACCGTCGCAACCGAGAGTTGCAACGTCCGCCGCCGCGCTTGCAGGGATTGCAGCCCGTGTGCAACGGCGCCTCGTCGAGTGGGGCTCGGGATATTCCCGAGGCGGAGGTGTAATGGCCTGGTGGCGTAGTGGGCCCACCGCGGCACAAAGGGACGCCGAGTTCCGCGAGGGAGGCCTCCCCTCCGCCTGTCAGTCGGACATCGGCCGGGTCCCCAAGAGGAAAAACTCCTGCAGCCTCGGCAATCGTAGGAGGACGAGGACCAAGCTGAGTTTGCGTTTGAAATCCCCGCGCGCGACACCGGGGCGCGAGACCCGGAAGTTGGGCGATTCGCAAAATTAGGCGAGAGCGCGCTCTCGCCGAATAAGATTAGTGGGGGAAAATCGGGAGCGCGGAGCCACGCCGAGGCACAAGCGCAATTAGTCTTCGCCTACGAGTCCTGCGAGTGAGTCGCGTCCAGCTGAGCCGTCTCCTTACGCCACGTGCCGCCAAAGCTGTGTCTCGGTAAGCCCGTTCCTTTATTTTCCTCGCGATTCGACGGAAGGCTGGGCTTTCCGTGTCGGTTGCGTTTGGTTGCATTTAGTGCAACATTTTGAGGTGCCGAGGAGGCCGGGAGTTGTTCGTCGAGCGAGATTGTGGCTCGCAACTCTCTCGGCTCCTCGGCCGATTAACTTGGAGTTTTAGGGCCCACGCTTCCGTCGAGTCCCTTCGACGATTCGCTCGTTAATGTTGTTTTCTTTTGCGCGTTCCCTTTTTTTGGATTAATTATTCCGCCTTCGATTAAAGTAAAATTCTATTCGATTCTCTGTAAAGTTATTTCGTCCAGCCTCGTTGCCCACGCCGCATTATTTCGTCAGCCGTTGAGATTGTTCGCTCAAGGCCGGCAACACGCGGCTCGCGTCGGTTTGTTTTCACTCTGTCTCTCTCTCGCCCGCGTCGCCTACCGTTCTTATGTATCGTACGTTCTCGCATTCTCTCGTCATTCGTCGCGTGTTTCCGACGAGATTGTACGCTGTATTTTTCTGTTATATAAAATTTGTAATTCTCGCTCGTTCTTATGGAATGTGTCGTCGCGAATGTTTCCGTTGTATTCCCTCGGTCCTCGTGGCCGTTTAGGTTGCCTAATTGCCTGCCTTCGGGCGTTATTTATCTGAGATTCGCGAATTCCCTGCGCCGCGGTGCGCCGTCATTTGTTGCGACTTTTCGAGTGTTTGTGTGAGATTTCTGCGTTTGTATTGCCTGCATTACCTGCCTTCGGGCCTCTAGCTACCTGCCTTCCTGAGCTTTGCCCCGTTAGTGTCGAAATTACCTGCGCTGCGTCGCGCCGTTTGCATTACCGCTAATTTCCGTAATTGCGCTTTTTTGTTTGTCTGTGATATCGGATTACCTGCCTTCAGGCCTTTAGTTACCTGATTCCCTGGGCCTTTGCCCGTTAGCGACCAAGCTGCCTACGCCTTAGTGCGTCCGTCGTTGAATTGTACTTCCTCGTGGGAATCTATGCGATTCTCGCACCTAGGTTGCCTAACTCTCTGCCTCCGGGCTCTAGCTACCTGAGTTTCGACTCGGTCCCTGCGTTAGCGTCACCCGCGTTAGCGCCGCGGTCGTCCCCGCAGATTTCGTTTGTTTTGCGGTCTGTGGTCGTTTCCGACCGTTCGTTTCGTGTAAATCCGCCTGCAATTTGTGTCTCGAATAAATCGAATGTTAACTCTAGTTGTTCGCGTACGTGTCATTTATTTATGCTATTTTTTTTGTCGTTCGTTGCTCTCGCCCCCACCCAGCCCCTCTATCATTAGTATCTCAGATGAGCTGAGTAGTCGGACCAACCGGAGCTCTCGTTGTCCCCTGTTCGCCGTGGCCAATTCATCTGGGTCGACGTGGGAAAATTATAAGTCGGTTTTACCGACGGTACGTTGTACCTGGCGCCCAGCTCACGTCAGCCGAGCCGAGGCGAGCCGAGGGGAAGTGACCGAGAGGCTCTGAAGGGACGGATGGACCCGAGTCGGGAAAATCCTGTTACAATATAAATCGTAGAGAAAAATTTACCTTGAGTTTTTCCGGAAGTAGTGATAATTTTCCGTTTTATTATTACAGAAATGCACTTAAACACGGAACACATCGAGGAGGAGTGAACAACAATGTAATGACAGGTTTTGTCGATGTTCAAAAACAATTGAAAATCGCAACATGAACTGTAAAATGATAACGTAGAAGGGAATTTCATCAACGCCATCTACCTCGTAACAAAACTCGCCCGCATAATTTAAGAATTTAAGATATTTAATTTATAATTCTTTCTAATGCAAAAATTGCATTGATTTTTTTTTAACTTATAGAACGATCAAGCTCTCTCGACGAAACCAGGATACGTAGCCTTGAGTTTGGTTTTCATACTTTTCGGCCTTGCGGCAGTTGCTGCGAGTATAAATTTGCTGGTTCTTCATTTCATGACCATGTGAGTATCCCTGCAATCTATTATTTTTCCATCGAATTGATTGATTCACTCGACGACCGCAGTTTCTTACAAAAAATCAAAAATCGCGAAATCCAGAAAGTGACGAATGTTCAAAAATGTCTACAGGAATGCCGAGCAAGTGAGACGCGATGACAACGAATTGCAATCAGCTTCGCATCACGTTTCGACGCTGGACGGTGAGGTGGTGCTGTGAATGGAAAAATACTCGCGGGTCATCTTCCGATGCTGCTCGAGACGGACGACTGCGTATGCGTTTGTTCGTGCACGTGCCTGGAACCGACACCTCTGAATTGCTGAGAGAATCCAGTGGATACGAAGGATATCGTCAACCCTCGATCACCGCGAGCCTTGTAAGATATATTTTATTTTCCACATGGAAATATATTTCAACATATAAATCTAATGAACATTTATATATTTTATTCTTGAAAAATTATTTTAATGTAATTCACACACACTCATTCACGCACACTCACTCATCCATTTACTTATTTCGATCAAGAAGATTTATATAATTTTTATGATCATCACATATGTGTCTATAGACGACAGATTTCAATTGCACAGGAATTAATTTTCGGAGTATTTTAAAAATAAGACGTCTTAACTTATCGCTTTTTTGTTTGTTATGATCCCCCGTTGGCTCCCGCCCTGGGACTAGGATTCCTCGGCGTTGTTTGAAAAACGGACTCGTCCCTTTTTGATTTTGGGCTCCGGAATATTTCTTCTCGTCTTCGCGATGTGTTCCTTTGACGTCCCAGGGCTAAGAGAGCGAGATCGATCCCGAATTTCACTTCGTTGCTATCGAAATATGATTTTTGGAGTAGGGCGGCGGCTTCCCCACTCCTTTGACCAAATTGATGGACCATAACGATCCCTCCCAGATATGGTGGGAACGATAATAATAATAATAATTGAAGTTTGGAGTATTAGCTCTTACAGCCTCCGCGCTAAAAGGGCATCCGTCTGATAGAAGGAGTTTCGTCGGCGTAGTCAACTTCGTCGGGCTTCGAGAACTGACAGCATGAGTCGCGAATTATTTGGCATTGGTCTTCACTGATAAGAATAAGTACCAAAATTTTCAATCGAAAGCTCGCCAGTTCACGTATATTTTCGTTATTCTTATCATCGTTTCGAAAATCACGTAATTTTTCAAAGATATTTATTTTTTTATACAAATTTCATTTTTTAATGAATGAATCACATACTACGACGACAGCACCTCCATATATCTCGATAAATATACATGTCGCATTATCTTATGCGATAAATTATCAAATGATCGTGTTACATGTGAGAGAAAGCTACACATCATGTACAAAAGTTATCGCTTTTATGGAAAATGACGTTCGATATATTTTTACGTGTTCCAAATTATATTTCGTTGGAAATTCAGCAAGCTATTTTTTAAAGCCTCACCTCGAACCTTCTCCAATATTTCGAAGATCTGTGTATATTAATAAAAATTTAGCTTTCGCAAGATATAATCATTAGCTTTCGACTGTACAATCGTGCAAATCTGCACCAGGAATTTTCCGATTTTCTGAATAATCGTCAAAACCACTCCACCGGACAAGCGTTTGCCGGAATGCGGCTGTAAAAATACGCCCGCAGCAGAAGAATTAACGTGCTGCCAGTTCCTCTTTGCTTCCTCATAGAGGAAGCTATGTGACGGTGAAATTTTTCTTTTTCCAGTTTTCAATGTCAATATGCTTAAAATGTCTCAAAACGTCGAAAAATCATATCTACAAAAAATGTCCGGATGTGTGTGTGTGTATATGTGTGTGTGTGTGTGTGTGTGTGTGTATGTTCTGGCACTGGAAAATTCAAACGTTCGTCACTCGAGAACGGTTAGAGCTACATGGCTCCCGTTTTGCACAGATGTAATCTAGACCAACCCCTCGTTCACGGACAATTTTGTCAGAACAGCTGAAAAAATACGAACTCTACGGCATTTTGAAATGTTGAAAAAAATGGTGTCGACACTCTGACTTCCGCAAATTTCAAGATTTATTATTAATTTTTTTTTTTATAAATAGAGTATCTTCATAGGAAAGTTGTTATTGAATTTGGGAATAATCGGTTGAACGGTTTAAATTTTATGGGTTTTCGAATTTCACAAAAATGTTAGTTTTTCGAAAAATATCGAAATCTTGTAAGATATTGTGTGCAAGTCAGTACTCCCTCTGTACTTTCGAGCAAACTTGTCGGAATGATTGAATTTAAATGCAAATACAAGAAAGTAGAAAAATGCTGCAAATTGAAATTTGCAAATGGCTTCTTCAAGTTGCTCAAGATGCACGATGCTCAAAGCTTCCTCTATGATTAAGCAAATTGCAAATTTCAATTTGCAGCATTTTTTAGGATCCAAACATAAAATCGATACGGAAATTTTCATGGTTTTTTAAATTCGACAAACAATTGATAGAAAAATTATCAATTTTTGGGTTTTTTTTTCGGTTTTTTGCTTGATATCCTGATTTGCTGATTTTCAAAAGTTGAGGAAATTCCGTTTTCGTTCGATCCCAACGGTGCGAACTTGATCGAAATAGTTTTTATTGTAAAATACTTTCGCAACGACGATAACGATAAGAGCGTCGTTATGTCACGTTATTTTTTTATTATTATTATTGTTATCATTTATGTATTTTCCATTCGTTCCTTATTTTTATCCTTATTATATTTCTTTTCTTTGCTTTCTTTTTAATTTTTTGGCGGCCATGTTGTCGGCTAGTGGTCGACGTACGGCTTGATGCGGTCCACGTGTACCCACATCGTACGTCGTCCGCGGCCGATGATATAGTTCACGGCCGACTCCTTACTTTGTATTGTGTAGGGGCCCGTCCACTTGGGAGTCAGCTTGGCTGATCTGCCTCGGCGCACGGTTGGGTCATGCAGTAGGACTTTGTCACCAACGCGGTATTCTGTGTTACCGGCAGTCTTGTCCCTGCATTCTTTCACCTTTTCTTTCCCCGTAATTAATGGTTCCTTTGCGACTTGCCAAGTCGTTCGCAGCCGTTCCCTTAATTCGGCGATGTAATCGTCGCACGTGTATGTTGTACGCGGGGGCTGCTTTAGGGCTGTCGGTATCTCCGCTCGTTTGCCGAAAACGAGTTCGTAGGGGGAGTATTTGGTCGCGGTGTGAGGGGTGGTGTTGTACGTGAACATAGCGTACGGCAACCATTTTTCTATATCGAACAATCAATTTTTTTTTTTTGGGAAAATTTATGGCAAATTTGCTTTTGAATCGAATAATTATTCAGAGTTGTGCGTGAGTCGAAGATATTTAATGATATAGGAAATTTATGATAATGAGTGTAACATTTAGAACAGTGCAGGAAAGACGATTTTTTTTTGAAAAAAAAAAAAAAAAACAATTGTACATATGCATGAAGAATTTTTTTAACAAAATAGACACTAAACTTTTTATACTATGGATAAAAATGTTGATAATGAATGTAGATGTGTTATATTTACATTTTCTGCTCTTGAAGTTGGCGATTTCACGTTCGAGTTTCGTATTTTATTAGAATTTCCATTGGGAAATTATAATAATTCTTCGGCGTGAAAAATCTTCTTTAATTTCATGGTTTTGATCGACGAATAAATGCAAGCGGTAATTGCGAAAAACGTGCACGTGTGCGAAATGACTTTGAAGTCGGATCTCGCGCTCCCCAGCTTTTTGCCACCTTTTGACAAATCTTCGAGATGGTTTAAGCGATGGAAATTGTGGTGTCTGATGGGCCATCGACATGCAATATCCAGCAAATGGGCTGACAGTTTGGCAGCTGTCACAAGGGAAAGACGAAGGCAGTTGCAATTGTCAGACTGGTGGATTATCCATCCGTTCAGTCCTGTCAGGTATTTTGGCTGATTCGATTTTTTGTTGAATGGAAATAAAAAATAATAATCGAAACATAAAATTCTATTCAATTTATAACTGGGATAAAATTCATTCTTGTCGATTCATGTGAGAAAGTTTCATGACTGGTATGTACGCCATAGCTTTTATTACCGTTCCCTTCATGATTAGTTTCATTGTCCTGGATTACGAACTCGTCCGTATCGACGCGATAAATCCTGTGATTTGCGTATTTTTCTGGTTCGACATAATTTTCAATTGTTTCACTGGTATTCCCTCCAATCGACGAATGGTCATTGATCTCCGACAATCAAAAATATTCAAGTAATTCACATTCCTATTTATAATGTAATGGAGTTTTTCCCATGCATACCCTTCTCGGGTTTTTAAATGTTCGAGTTTTTTTCCACAGTTCTCATCATCTCACAATTTTTGTTATTATCTCCCAATTTTTCTTTTTGTTCCACACTACTTTACTCGATGGACCTGCTTTTTTACGTGGGTTCCGAACCACAGAGAGTACAGCTTGGGACACTTAGAAAAATCCATTGGTGTCGGCGGCGGGAATCGAACCCGGGGCCCGCTGTGTGGGAGCCGGGCTCGTTACCACTGAGCCACTGCCTCTCTTCATTCCTCTTTATAAAAATTGGTAGTTTATTTTTTCGCATGTGTAAATTTCTTCCGAATTTCAAAAAATTAATGTACGATCTATTTTTATGATTTTTTTATCATACAATTACGATTTTTTATTTGCAGAAAATATCTTAAAGGTTTCCTCCTCCTCGATATTCTTACGTCCCTTCCCTACGATCGTATCACACGGAATTGAAGAAAAACTCCTGGAAAAGAATCTTCGATTGTGGTGGCACTGATAAACCTCATACTACTGTTGAAAATATCTCGATACGTTACTTTTAACTCTTATGTCCATCAGCTCTTCGTGGTAATGCTGAGAAATCTAAAATTTTCATTTCGCACTCCAACACGAGCGAAAGGCACGATTTATTTTTGAGAGGAATCGTTTTTCAGCATTTACAGATCAAGGAATTCACTCATCAGATGGTCAGCATTCTTCTTCTTTCTCTTTATGTCATTCACTGGTTTGCTTGTCTCTTTTACGTCACCCCAGTGCTCATAATGTACGTCTTACGAATTACTGCGGAATAAATAAGATTTTTTGTAATGAAAAAAAGGAAGAAAAAACTGAACGAAAATTCTGCCGAGTTTTTTTTTACGAGTAAATGATTTGCAGGAATGCGAAAATTGTTGGGTTTCAAATAAACCGAAGGACGAAATTCCTGCGAGATATCGTCACGCTCTTTTTATTGTGATCCAAAATTTTCTGGCAAGTGGTTTTGGAGGGATTGAACCCAGGACTCAGGGCCATACGATTATTTTCGCAATCCTCATGTTCCTAGGCCGCATTTTCGAGTGCTACATTATCGGTAAAAATATTTTGAACGATTCAATTTTTATGAAATTATTATTTGTTTACCATTTGCTTCCTCATAGATTAAGCTATGTGACGGTGAAATTTTTTTTTCCCCACTTTTCAATGTCAATGTGCTTAAAATGTCGCAAAACGTGGAAATATCATATCTAAAAAAAAATGTCCGGATGTGTGTGTGTGTGTGTGCGTGTGCGTGTGCGTGTGCGTGTGCGTGTGCGTGTGCGTGTGCGTGTGCGTGTGCGTGTGCGTGTGCGAGTGCGTATGC
>JBAJMU010000015.1:15983-32209 GCA_037952995.1 Hyposoter didymator | reverse complement strand
TGTGTGTGTGTGTGTGTGTGTGTGTATGTTCTGGCACTGCAAAATTCAAACGTTTGTAACTCGAGAACGGTTAGAGCTACATGTTCCTTGTTGCAGTCATGTTTTTGCAAATTAGGGACGTTAGCAAAACGGCTGAATCCAAATACCAAGAAATCATGAATCAATTGTCTGCTTGCACCAGACAGAAACAATTGCCTCTGTACATGAAAAGACGATTATTTGCTTATTATCAGCATCGGTACAGAATCATCTACTTCCGGGAGAAACCCATTTTAAAGGGCCTCTCTGGTGTCCCAAATTTTATTCCTCGTCACGATCCAATTTCTTATTTATTTTTTTTTTTTTAATGCTGCCAATATTTTCGATTAGCGTTCTGCAAAAAATCATGGGAGGTTTTGGAATGGTTCTTTAAGTGATGGTTAACATTGTTGGTAAAAATTTAATCTCATTAACCAAGTATTTCAACTCAGTTCAAATAACGACAACGACAAGAAATTCTACTCCATTCTGGAAGGCGATTAGTAGAAAATGTTGAAGTTTTCGGAGCCTCCCAAAAGACATTCTTGTTTCGATAGTCGCACATTTAAAGTTTGAATTGTATCTGTCAAACGACGTCATAGTAAAGGCTGGGACTAGGGGCGAATGCATGTTCTTTTTGGCTACGGCATCGAAGAGTCCGCTATGCACTGAAAGCAAAAAGCAATTCCAATACAGAAAAATGTCGACCGCGCAGTATTACATACATTAATGATAAGGAAAATTACGTACTTTCACCAGGGAAAACCATTGCGTTCCTTCCTTTAATACGTTGAATCTCAGTGGTGTTGCTCCCTCCAAAACATTCGTGATGTTCTACTGCCGAGAGCAGTGCTCTTTTCTCGCAAATGCCACACCGGTACATCTAATAAAGAAAAAAACAAAAATATTAATCTTTATCTCATATCGTTAAGATGAAAAATCGGTCACCTAACCTCACCTCGAATTTTCGAAATGAAAATTCTCCGCTGTCGTTTGACTTATCAAAAAGGCTGTGTCAGCGTACGCGGAAAGATGGCAAAAATACGCTGACAGGGGCTTTTTTTTATTGAACAAATCGTGTCAAAGATATTCAATTTCGAAAATTGCAGCTATCTCACTCGCACTCACGGTGGTGAGATAACGACTGCTCCATCACCTTAACGAATAGAAAGAAATTTTTGGGAACACGAAAAAAATGTAAACAATTTTTCATTGTTAGAAATACGCTGGATATGACTGTGACCCGAGGAATAACCGTTTCGAGGAAATCTCGAGGAATATCGCGGCACTGATGGCGAATTTTTCAGATAAGAAGGACGAAGAAACGGCGTGGGATCCTGGTTTTCGCAGCCACTGCGCATGCACACCGCGCACAACGGAAGCGGGTGAGTTCTAGGGACTCTAGAGTAAAATCGCGTGATATTATGAATTACTTGTGAATTGAAATGTTTTAATTAAATTACCAATCATCACCGATCGATTTTATACGGATTGCCACTAATTTCAATAATATCAGTTCAAAAATAAAAAAATGGTCTGGCTAACTTAACATTCTCACGTCCACGCACTACTGATCGGACGGTCGTTTGCGAAAAATTTTCATCTCCGTTTGTTTACGTGAATTATTAATTACCAAACCTTGCAATTTATTGATTCTTCATCACGTTACGATTGTGTATCGATTGAGCCCCTAATTTCAACCATTCTGTGCGAAACAACCATGTGGCGACTATCTTTAAACTTGAATAATTATTTGTTTGTTTCTAACAAAATATTAATAACCAAACGTTTTAATTATGTCACGATAGCTCACCAAACGATCACCAAGAGATGTAAATAATTAAAAAGTTAAAAACTAAAAGTCGTACGGCTAGGTTTATGGAAACGCCTCGCTCCATTCTTGGCGTCGCGCGTTGCTCTATTTCAAAAAATTGTTTTAAAGCTACAAATGTGACTGGTAAGGATTGATGAACCTACCCTAGTTGAGTTTTAACATTAACTTACTTTAGGCACTGCAAAGATCGATGTTGATCGCATTCCCATCCTTCGTTTTCTCGCCTCGTCGGTGTATCGACCGCTCTGACATCCAGGGACTGAGCATAGTCTTCTCATACTAAAAAGTGAATGAATTATTTAAACAATTAAATGGACAGAATGTTTGGAAAGTTCTTTTCAATATTTAAAAAATCATCGAAGAAATTTCGATCTCACAAGAGCCCTTTCAAGCTTGTCACTGCAAAAGAATTCAACAAGCATCCAGACAGACTCGTCCTACTTCACTTGTATGAGGTTAGAATTTTGTCGATGATTCTTCATGTTTTTTAATGCGTCAATTAATTAATCACAAAAACATACCTTCTTCAACCGCTTATCTCCTTTTGTAAAAACCAAAACTTTTTTCGAGAGACACACTTTTCGAAACTTTTTCCATTCACACGGCCGAAAGCAAGCAAACGCTGATAATGACAGCTACAAGTACATATATACATCGGGGAATCGCGATCGTAGCGCCTTTTGCGGTCGCTTAAAAGGCGAGATTTTGGGGCCGTCTTTCGCTGTTTATTTCCTATTGAGTGTCCACTCCTTAGCTCTAGACTCCCTGTTTGCCGCACTTAAAACACTTACGACCAAGGTCTTTTGACAGAAACTCTGCGCTCACGTGATCGCTCATACCGCAGTTGAAGCAATGACGCACACTCATGCGTTCTTTCTTTTCAACATTCTTCGCGTCGCTTGCTTTATTCGAGTCACCGCTTTTCACTTCACTTTCACGCTTCGCACTGTTTTTCTCACCTTTTCCGCCGTGTCTGGAATTCCCTCGATGACGTATTGCAGTGTCTCGTCCCCTGGAAGTGATATGCGATTTGCCATGATCACTTTGTCGTGTACATATTCGCTAAAGCTCTCGTCTTTTTTCCACGTGCGTTCCTCGAATCGTCGTCGTACTGCGAGTTTGTCGACTCGATGACAAAACATCGCTCTCAGCGCATTCAACAGTTGACCTGTTGCCATCAGAATATGCTCTGGCTTCGAGTGAAACCACTCGAGCGCCTTCCCCTTTATCCTCATCACGATCAAAATCTTCATTTCGTCCTCAGGTTACCCGTACATCTGTTTCAGGAACCGTACCTGTTTTTCCCAAATCTCATACGTATCGGCGCTGCCGCTAAACGCGCACAAAAGATCGCCCACTTTAGTCGCACACATGCGGATTGGTGCTTGAGTCGCGTTCACGGTCGACGTAACTGCTGGATTCGCACTGCGCTCATTCCTTTGCGTTGCAACGTTCGCTTGTGCACTTCTCGCCATCTCAAGCTCTCGTCGCACTAATGCGAGCTCTCGTTACGCAAGTCCTTTCTCGCGTCTAAACACGTTGATCATTCGTTCCATTGACGCGGCTTCATCTTGCACGTCGTCACCATCCTGATCAACGTTTTCCGTCCTTCTCTCGAGTGTCGCTATGTCAAAGTCCTCAACTTGACTCAGCCTTAGCAACAACTTGCTTTTGTTTCCGGCCGTCGGCAAGCCCAAAGATGATAACGCCTCTTTCAACTCTTTCGTCGTACATTTCGGCATATCGCATATCGCATTTCGTCGCTTTATCGCACTTTTATTAAATACGCACTTTTATCTCGCGAACTCGTCTTATTCGCGCTTTTTGTCTCGAATACCGTGTACATTACACCGACTAGTTTCTGTCTTTGCTCAATCCCGGACGAGCCCCCATTTTTGTGGTGTTTTCAATACTTGTTGTAAGAAACGTTTATCTTGTTGTCATCATCGTTCGAAATTTTCCCTCCCAAATCGTCGACGAGTCTCGAAATGTATCGATCAGGTATCGATACTGAATTGAGAAGTCTCCCTTCCATCATCGATACGTCATAGCGCGAGAGCCACCGAAATTTCTCGCTCTCTTGTCTCTGGGACGTCAACGGGAACGGACATCTCCACCGTTTATCGACTACGACTGGCCAGTCACCGATATCACGCAAAAATATCAGTAATCCGTGGAAGTCTACAACCTCGATTCCGAATCCCGGTCCCAGAGCAGGAGCCAACATGGGAGGCACCAAGCCACTAGATAAGTTTCTTATTATAAATTCTATTGAAGATAATAACAATCGACGAAAATATAAACTGCGAAAAGAATATTTGATTGCGAATTTGTGTGAGTGTGAGTGTGAGGAATGAATGAGTAAATTACGAATATTGATTATGGAGCAACGGCGCAAAAAAAAAAACGCCAAAAATAAAAGGAAAAGAAAGATTAAATGTATACGAAAGAGTTTTGAATTTTACAATGGCGCCTAACTAGAAGCACGAAACACGTGCTAAAAGATATAATTTTATGGAAAAGACCCACGAATATATTTCAAAATCGGGTCGTGAATCGAAACAATTGTTCGAAAATTATAATTTTGTTTCAAAACCAAAAAATAAAAACAAAATGCCTATTTTAGCAGATTCATCTGCTTCAGCATCAGCATCGAGAGACACGATGCGGAAAAATGAATTAGACGCGGAAAGACAGGAATTAGCAAGGCAGCGGCGAGAGCTAGAGGAGATGAAGCAAAGATTGGAAGAGAGATTGAACGCACAAGCAACACGGCCAAACGAGCAACGAAGAAATGGTATTGAAGAGATTCAGACGATTGTAAGTAATTTTTCAAAGTTCCAAATAGAAGTCCAAATGCCAAAATTCGGCGATGAAAGTGAGAAAAATCCAATGGCTTTTCTAGAGGAGATCGAAAATTTTTCAAAGTTAAAAACATAAGAGAAGAAAGAAAAATGGAAATTATTGAACACGCTCTAACGGGTCGAGCAACCCTGTGGTTTGAAACCCAGGATAGTGATAATTACGAGATTTTCAAAGCAAAATTTATTGATGAATTTTATTCAATTCCAATCCGGGTGAGGTTCAAAAACGCGTGGAATGAGCGACGATATGACCAGAAATCGCCGTTGCATCATTATTATTATTCTCACATTAAAGAATCCTGATATTTTAGGCCTAATTTGACGAAATATGAAATAAATTACGCTATCGTTCAACAATATCCCATGGGGATTCGCGAGAATTTAAGTACTATCGATTATAATAACGATGCCACGATAGGCCAGGCGCTGGCCAGCCTTGAGAACATCAGACTTGAAAAGGAAAAATTCCGTGAAAATAAAAACCAGTATAACTATAATAGCCAACGTGAGCAAAATCATACGATCAAACAAATGAGATCACAATATTCCGACGATTTCGAGAAGGCTCGAAATTCGGGGCAAGAAAATAATAGCCATCATAAGTATATTAATCGACGTAAATATTACTCAAGACCGCCAAGAAATACATATTCAAACACCGCGAGCAATGAACAAGTAGAATTACCGGATACTCGGTTTCCCCCACCAACGAACGTACCACTTACACCTCGCACAATCCCAACAGATGTGAATCAAAACAATAGCGCCAACTCGGCTTTGAACTAGAATGTGACACGCGGAATAAAGGTCCGTCACCGTGTCACCAACATTTTGACTTTATCGACGACTTGGTAGAGGAAATTAGGGGCAATAAGGACCAGAATAATGATAACAAAGATCATTTTGCTACCAATCGTAATGGAAAATGTCCTCACATTAGAGGTACAATAAACGACGAATTGAAAACAATTTTATTGGACATGGGAAGCGAGATCACGGCGATTTCAGAGGACTATTTTAGAAGTTTGGATATTCAAAAGAAAATGCAAGTTTTGCCCATAGCCAATTTGAATGTAACCGCGGCAATTGGAAAAAAGAAAACTCCGGTTAAGCAACAAACTTTCGTGGAATTAATGGTGGGAAAAGAAAGGATTTCTAATCCATTTGTCGTAATACCGGGTTTAACTTCACCGATAATTCTAGGCAACGATTGGATGGACGTAAACGAAGTTGTGATAAGTTATAAAACACACGAAATAGAAGTGAAAGGACAAATTTTACCGGATTCGTTAATGCAATTCGAGCGAAGGGCTCGTGAGAATTTACGCTGCAACACTCAGGGAAATGAAATGATGGTTCATGTAATAAATTCTCTCGATTTCGGCCGAGAACTAGATTCTTTTCGCGAGACGGAAAAAACAAAGCAAATTGACGCGAAAATTGCCTCGACAAATTCTAAACATATACGCGAAATAAAAACAAATAATGATGTCGCTGAAACACCCGATCAAATGTCTTCGTTCACATCGCGTTTCGAGCTAAAATGTCGGAAAGACAGAGACACTTTCATTAATTTGAAGCATGAGTATGAGCAATTATTTTCAAATAAACCGGGATGCGCAAAAGGGTATGAACACCGGATCAAACTGAAGGGCACGCCACAGGTCGTTAGAAAATCTTATTCAGTCCCAATGCAATTGAGAGCTCCGACAAAAAAAAAAAGCAATTGACGAGATGTTGGAGAATGGGGTAATTGAGCGCGCGATCAGCCCGTACTGTAACCCGTTAAGAATAGTCCGAAAACAGGATGGATCGGTTAGGATATGTTCAGATGCGTGTTTCATAAATAATATCATAGAGGACGATCAAGAATCACCTCCGATCATTAGTGAATTACTCCAAAAATATAGAAACCTCAAATTCTTCTCGAAAATAGATTTAACGCATGGGTATTGGCAGGTTCCTCTGCATGAGGATTCTCGTCAATATACCGCGTTTCTGTTCGACTCTAAACTGTTTCAATTTCGTAGGATCCCATTTGGTCTCAAAACTGCCGGAAGCGGTTTTATACGAGCATTAAGTAACGCGCTAGGCAGTGATTTTGAGGAATACATTTCATGCTACATCGACGACATTTTAATAGGAACAAGATCCTTTGAAGAGCATGTCGCGGTTCTTGCTAACGTGTTTCGGAGATTATTAGAGTTTAACTTCACAATCAAGCTGTCAAAATGCATATTCGCTCAAGAGCAAGTGTCATTCTTGGGGTTTGTAATTACGAGTAATGGAATAAGGCTAGAACCGGATAAACTCGAAGTAATCTCGAAATTCGAAGTAATCTCGAAATTCGAAGTACCAAAGAGTCGTCGCGAGCTCCAACAATTTTTAGGAGTATGCAACTACTATCGACAATTTAACGTACGACATAGCTATTCGGTCGACCCGCTCCGAGCATTGTTGCGAAAGGATAGTTTGTGGAAATGGACCGAAACTCATACTCAAGCTTTCGAGACTTTAAAAAATGATTTTAGAGAATGTATTTCTTTGAAACACATGATCCCCGGAAAATTCTATATCATATCGACGAAAATGGTGAACACAACGTGATAGCCATAGCGAGTCGATGTTTAACCAAACCTGAGGCTAATTACTCCACGTCAGAAAAAGAATTGTTGGCTATCGTTTATTCTCTCGAAAAATTTCGAACTTATGTAATCGGTGTGCAATTTTTGGTAATTACGGATCATCAGTGCCTAACGTTTTTGAAATCTGTTAATTTCCAGAACGCGAGAATTGCGCGATGGAGTATAATTTTTCAACAGTATTCTTTTTCTGTCCAGTATTGTCGAGGAATTGACAACGTCGTTGCCGATTTTTTTAGCCGAAATCCAGAAGGTCGATTTGTCGAAGAAAGTCCGACCGAAAGAATTATATCCGCAATGCATAATTTTTTTCTTCCAACAATCGCGAACACCGGTGAGGATGCTCTTGTGACTTTCGCATTGAGTATCGGTGATATATCGCTTGCCAATGCGTTTAAAAAATTGAGCGAATTACAACGCGATGACGAGCAGTTAAAGGCTTTCTTTGATAATACAAGTGAGACAAGAACAAAGTCGTTTTTCCAAATACACGAAAACATTTTATTCCAACGGGAAAAATTAGGAGAAAATTGGCGGATTGTCGTACCTTTATCGCTGGCAGAACGCCTCATCGAGGCCGTACACGTAAAGCTAGGGCATCCGGGGGTTTACAAGACCCTGAGTCATTTAAAGAAATTTTATTTTTGGAAGAAAATTTCTGCGCAAGTGAAACGTTTCGTTTTGAAGTGCGATCTTTGTCAGAGGGTGAAATACATGAATATCTCAATGGAAGGAGAATATGAATTTATTTCGTCATCGGGACCAAATGATTTGGTCACGGTGGATTATTACGGACCGTTGCCAAGGGCTAGGGGAGGAGTCCAATATATTTTCGCGATGCTCGCGGCGTTCACAAAATATGGTACCCTATACACTCTCAAAAATGCCACCACCCGAATGACAATAAAGAAAATATTCGAACATTTTGTCCCAAAATTTGGAAAACCGAGGAGAATTCTCTCTGATCACGGAACGCAGTTCACTTTCTCGATTTGGAAAAATGAATTAGAAAAACAGGGAATTGAGGTTTTATATAGTTCGATTCGACACCCACAGTCGAATCCGACTGAAAGAGTTATGCGCGAGGTCGGTCGTCTATTTAGAACTTTGAGTTCTTCAAGGCACTCAAAATGGGTAGAATTCGTTCCGAAAATCGAACAAATTTGAAATATCACTATACACCAAAGTACAGGCCTTTCCCCATCTGAATTGCATTTTGGGACTCCGATTCGGGAAGAAATACATAAAGTCATAAAATTCCCAAAGAATGAAAATCGACCTCACGAGTACCTAATTACCTTAGCTCGGAAAAATAAAAGTCATAAAATTCCCAAAGAATGAAAATCGACCTCACGAGTACCTAATCAAGAGACTCGGCAGAGTCTCGGGACAAGTACATTTGACAGCTGTGCGTCGTCTGTTTGTCCCGAGCGCTCGCCGAGTCGATACTTTCTCGTAGTAAAGCGATTCGCGGTGGTGGGGACACAAATTTTGATGACATTTCAGCTAACCGTAAAGCCCAGGAGTCGTCTAGCGACCTGAAAATTGACATGGAGACTAATTGCGCGATACTCTTTCGATAGAGCCTCAATTCGGTACGATTGATAAAGTAATTGCTGAGAAAAAACTTTGCACGGGCTTAGTCCTATATACGCCTTCGTCAGAACCATGCTACATCGAAGGATTTGATGTGTCTGTATATGGCCGCCCAACAACACATGCAAAGGGGTCTGCGTGCCCATCATAGCCAATCGCGGGCTGCGAAATTTCTAATTGGTCGACGCGGCGATGATTCCAATAGATCCGTCGTGCACACGACAGTGCAGACGAGCGAGCGAAAAATGTCAGCTGATATTTCGAAGGGCCATATTGACGCGAGTGAGAGAGAGATAGCTTTCGGGCCGGACAAGTACTTTTTTTATTTTTGTGCCGTGTCTTTTGGGGAGTTTTCCCTTTTTCCCATTCATTGTTTTTCAGCCGTCAATGGAATGGTTGTCCTTTTATGGATATCAAGAATTTTTAGTGCTGAGCTAAAATCATCAACTTTTTTTTTACCATTTTCACATTTATTTTATTTTTTTCAATTGTCTCGAATTTTTTTGGAGATTTTTCTCCATTTTTTTAAGAGCAATATTTCTTTAGGGTTTTTTTTCATTCTTTATTTTATTGAAGGTTTCTATTTTTTTATCAGGGCGGTTAGGTTTTGCTATGAAAACAAATGGAAACGGGGGTCACGAACAAATGGACTTGTCCAGGCTTTTTTCTCCGTGTAGGGGATTTTTCGCTAGTTCAAGTTGGTTTTTATTTTTTTTTTTTACATACTGAAACGTTTCAAAATTGCGGGGGAGGCGATTTTCCGTCTCCTACTTGTTGAAACGGGATTCGGACTCGAGGGCGATTCCCTGTTAGAGATAGGATATGCTATAAGGATAGTTTGATGTTAAAATGCGAGAATAATAAGAGAATTATGAGTGCAGCGCCTCTCTTACATGCATAACTCCTGGGGAGTTAAGCGTTGCCTCAGGGTGATGTGTGCGTGTCGTCATAAATGACGTGTACGACCCTTCATCATCGGCGTTCATGAGAACGTAAGAGAGATCGCTGCTGAAAGAAAAATTACAAATTATTGAAATGAACTGAATATTAAAATGCAATTATAATATTGAAAGCGGGTGAAGCCCTGTGCGTCGTTAGTTGGAAATTAATGAATTGGTGGTTTAATTAGTTGGAAATTAAGTATTATTAATGGTCAAAGATTTTGGTAAGGATCAGGATAGCAAGAAGGAGACGTAGTCTCGCTTGACCGCCTATCCGTGTCTCGAGCGCACACACACGTAAGGTGCCTATGACGTCACGGGCCGAGCGAACGCTCGGTGATTTATGATCGTGTTGACGAGAAGCGTCGAATTTGTAAGTTTGCCACGAGGCGCGATTATTTCTCGAAATACAATTAATTGAAAGTTATAATGCAGCGAATAAGAATTTGAACGTTTGATGAGATTATTTAGACTATTGTTCGTTGTTGCATATGAAAAGGAATCGTGAGAAGCAAAGAATGAAATAAGAAAACGGACGTCAAACGCCAGAGAAGCTGGCGGGCAAATCGAATCAAATAATTCTTAGAATTGTTTGATTCTCACGGCGGATACTGAGTTGTCCCTCAGCTGCACGCTTGCTTGCCGAGTGCAAGCGTACTACGCGTCAGAGAAGCCGACGAGCAAAGTTGCGAATTAATCGTGGTCTTTTGATGGATGAACTCTCATAGCGGGTGCGAAATATGTCATAGGTTTCGCGGCACGTGTGCTTGCTGAAGACACGAGTCCTATGCACCAGAGACGCTGGTGTTTCAATTACGATGTCAATTTCCGTCCCGTTATTCGCGAGGTGTGGAGTTTTCTTGAGAAGATAGACATGATTTAAGCGACGGATGTTAGAATCGTTGCAAACGCGTGAGTTTACCAAATAAAACCGCGGAAATCCTACCTATGGTCACCAGAAATACTCGCTAATTCTGAGGTCGAAAGTCAAGCGCAATGCAGGCATCTAACTCAGAATTAGTTCCCTAGTCGCGAACTCAAGTCCGTTGGAGGAGTTCGACTTATAATTGTTCCAAGTCCATTCTGTGAGATTGTGTAGCTCGTAGTGAGTAAATGAAATTTGATCAGAAGAATGGACACGAGCTCTTGTCGCAGGCCCTTAAATAGTCAAGTTGTGAGGAGAGGAGAATTTCCCTACCGCGATCCTCGGAGAGGTGATCGGTTGGATCGTTGGTCAGGTGGGATGACCACCGAGTCCAAAAGATAGACTTTTCTCGCTCTCACCCGCCAAGGAAGTTTATGGTTGTTATTCTCGCGTATTCGCGAGGCGTCGGGATCTTTGCGGGTATTAGGAGCAAAGGATATTGAGAAGGTGTTGATGATTTTGACAGGCGTGACAAGCGGGGCGGTCCGATGGGCCGTCTCACTTACGTCTCGCTGGCGTAACGTACGTCGAAGGTGGAACAAGGGCTCGAGATAGTAAGGTGTGTCTTATCGTCGATTGCCGAAATGGCGACGCTCTTCTCTCAAAACTGAGAGTGAGACAGAGCACTCGTCCACTAATGTTGACGGTACGGGTCGTTCCGTTACAATACATAGAATGATCATCAACACACTTTTCATGTTACTACGTTTATTTTGGAAGTACCATCTTTCAAATAATGCAAAAGTTTAAAACTTACAAGTTAACAAAATTCGACATGATTATATTCCCCTCCGTGGTAAATCATTCGGAGTTTCTTCTGTCCCGATGCGGTTTTCATTCCTTCGAAGACATTTTTTTCAGTATCCAGAAATTTTGCCAACCTCTCTGGCAAAAATAGACAGAACGTATCTTCCACATCCACAACGATTGTAGATCCAAACTTTGTTGCAACGTTCCGTATATCGGTGATCAGGTAGATCACATCCAATTCCAGGTCATTGAGTTTTTTTAATGGTAGATATTCAGGTTGTAACGACCCGTTACCTATTTTGGTAAAACGCGCTGCTGCCTCCCTAGTAGCGTAAAAAGATAATGAAGCGCGATTTGGTCTTGGTCAGACGTTCACCGATTTGGTGCAACGTCTAACCCGACATTCTATTATTTTCATGAAAACGCGCGAGCTCATGACTTCGAGCGCCGCGCCAGCGTACGTGAACGGGTGCGCATGTACTTGGTTGGTACGCGAGGGGCCGACACGAGGACGCCTAGGGCGCAGCCCTTCCGCGCACTTCGACCATTCTCAGGATCGAGGATTTCCCCTGATTGGAAATCGATGCGGACGGGCCAGCGCGGATGATCGATAGAGAACGGATTCGACCTCATTAGCGAGCAGACGTAAGTTAAGAATTCAGAGAAAGCGCGGTTAGCGCGTAATTAATTCGGTAAAATTTTGTAACGCGGTTAGCGAATATACTTCGGAGATTGTTCATAGCGCAGTGAGACGGGATCTATATTATTCCCTCACCTGACGCGGTCTGGGTCAGAGACTGACAGGGCTCTGTGTGATTATATTTTAGTAAATTGTTGGGCGCCAGCTAATTCAATCAATATTAGCAGTTAATTATTTAATTTGACAAACTATTAGGCTCTCGTACTCGAGGGCGGGGAAAGTTGCTGACCCGAAATATTAAAGTAGAGAAGAATAAGAAGGAAGGACCGATTATAGGAAAAGAAATTCACCGGTACTTACGTTTTCCTCTCATTCACTTTATATTCACTATTAATTGACAATTCGTTCTTTTACAATATGTTGGTAAAACTCAATCGGAGGCTACAATAAACCTTCGATAGAATTTTGACAAACGAAAGGTTGAGACTCAACAGACGGAGCTCGTTCTATTTAAATTTGACAAGAGACAACCACTCTATTTCAATGGTTGACCCCAAGTAAATTGACAAATAAATTATATGTTTGACAATTACAAAAGAGACTCTACAGACGGAGTCTTTACACGAAATTTTGCTATCTTTTGACTATGAGATTGACTAACGAATTTTCTCTATATTTCGTCCCTACTATTCAAGGTGTCAATCTCAAGTGAAGTTGGAAAATCGATATTGAGACGTTTGGGCGGCCTATCCCCTCCAAACATCGATCCCCGTTCGACCGTCGATCGACGCGTAGCGTTCCAAATTCGGCAATTACGCGCTTTGTCTAGGGCGACATCTCAAGCCCTTTACTCTCGACAAGTTCACGCCTCTAGAGCCGCGTCATTCGAAATAAATTTTTGCCAAATTATCGATCGACAGACGACTGAGAATGTTCTACCTCAGCTTCCTGTCACAGCAGTGAGCGCGGTTATTAAATATCATCGCACATCGTTGGACACGATAGTCGTTTTTGTGAATCGTGACAACGCGCCTGTACGGTCGAGCGGACCCAACGCTACTTCGATTAAAATTCATTTTATCAATTTTTAATCGAAGCGTTCAACTCGCGAATCAACCTAGATCCCCGACCCGGAGGGGTTGATACCGTGGACGGCGAAGCGCATAGGAAACAGGTAAGTTTGGAAACCTTACGGCGACAAAGCCACTTATTATTGTGATTGTGCCCGCATGCTCCCCAGGTCCCTGTAAACTCTCAATCAAACGCGCGCAAACGCTCGTCAGCGTTCTAAGACGCGTAAAAACTGTGTAACGAGATTGTCATACGCATTGGTCTGCGTAAAAGTGGCGGGTTTCGTTACAAGGTAGACAGCCGACTTTGTTTACTTTAGTGAAATCCATGGTTGTTGATGAATGTTAAAATTTTTTTCACTTTTTTCTTCAAGTTACACCGCAAGTTTTTTTAATTTTCGCGTAAGATGATTGATATCAGACTTTGTTTTTATTAATTCTTTAACTCCTTGAATATACTTCGATAAAAGCTCTACTCGTTGTCGAAGTTCACAATGTTTCAGAGCAGTTAGACTCTGAATGATCAATACGTGTGTGCGCTGAAATTCCAGCCTTATGTATCCTACATTCCCTTCGCTAATTTTTAGGAAATTTCTAGAAGCATTTCTCTTTGTTGAAAGACATTTTGCAATATTAAATGGAAGACCAAGTTCAACTGACGCTTTGAAAATGCTTATGCATCAATTTATAGGGACGAGAGGTGGGAAAAAAAATCCTATAAACATTCCAACCCTTGTCGGCTCCCTGCATGATGGTTCAATTCTTCGAATTATTATGAACAGAATATTTACGATCTCATTATGATCATATTGCACGACTACGCATGTAGATTCATTACTGTTATGAACATTTGAAACTTCAAGCATTCCTCTTTGTTGAAAGACATTTTGTCAAGTCTCTGCCTTGATCGCTCTAGAACATTCACCACTCTAACACCAGATACCCAACACCCCCCTATCGGACATCGCGATACCAGATACCCTACGTGCAACAGCAAATATTAAGATCCATAAGGATCTTAATATTATCATAAGACCGCACACGAATTCCTGGAAAAAATACCCTCCCCTCCGCCTCGAGGTCAAATACTCTGCCCCCTGCATGTCATCGCGGAAAAAATACCCTCCACTCACCCCTCTGCCCACCCGCATGTCATCACGAAAAAAATACCCTCCTCTCACCCCTCTGCACCCCCGCATGTCATCACGAAAAAAATACCCTGCTCTCACCCCTCTGCCCCCCCGCATGTCATCACGAAAAAAATACCCTCCTCTCGCCCCTCTGCCCCCCCGCATGTCATCACNCCCCTCTCACCCCTCCTCCCCCTCGTTGCACGTGTCGTCAACATGATGACGTCATCATCGAACCTTCGAGAACGTTCTGGAACGTTCGAGAATGTTCTAGAAGGTTCGGGAATGTTCTAGAAGGTTCGGGAAGGGGTCAGTCAGTGTCGGTAGTAGGAATCTGTATCCAGAACCCGCTTAATTACTTCGTTCGAATTTGAACACGCAACAAATCTCCTTTGCCCAGTATTCCCAGTCAGCTCTCGTAATTCTGCGAATTAATGACAACGCATTATGCACTGCACGTTACATGCAATAGCAATGGGCATTCACTCAATATTTCGACTCTACTTACTTGGATGCAGAAAGCAAATGGTCGGCGATAATTTTGCAAATTCTGCTGCGATCATTCGCTGTCAATCGGATAGACTTTAAAATAAACTTTCCACGTGGGTGATCCGAAAGCAAGCGCCTCAATTCCGGTATGTGCGAAGTGATCAATTGTAACTTTTAAAATTGAGGACAAAAAATATAAAGTAATGAGTGGAATAAAATAAAATATAGCTAACTCTGCCCGTATTCGATTCTTTCTTTCTGGAGTCGATTTGCTAATAGCAGACGTCTGACTGAGGTCTTCAGTGTCTATCTGATTTGGATTTTTATCAGAGTGGTTATCAACCTGCAAGTAAACAGATTGGGAAAAACAAATATTATTTCTCCCGTCAATTTTGAACATGGCTGTAACATTAAAACGATAATCAAGAACTATAATTTACTAACATTCCGCGATTTTTCTAATGTTTTCCTCATTTGCAAAAATTTTAAACGATGCCCGATAAGAGGAATAAGTTCCTTCACAGTATCTGCATCCATTAGCAAAAATGTCGCTTCGTCAATTTGGTGTTCTTAATAATGACAAACGGAAAACGTTTGTTTTCCAATAAAATAGAAACCGTTATTTGGATACTCATTGAAAATGACAGTTCAATATATTAATCGCATTTTAGAATTGAATTTACTCCATTTTTGAACGATTACAATACTATCATGAACGTATCTCACTTGCTCAGTTGGAATTAAAAAATCATATCAAATATTTTGAACAGTGGACTACAACGCGCAAAACATATTCTCAAAATTAATCAAGAGCATATCCGAATATTTCGGTTGAAAATCATGGAGGGACAAAATTTTCGACTTGGATTTTCTTTACCATACATGTATGATAAAATATTCGCTTCGGAGTAATAATTCATTGAACGAAAAACTAACTCTGTGTCGTGTTTTCGTTTGACGTGTTGCTCTATGCAAAGACTGAACGGTCACCTTCGATTTTTGCACATTACAAGAGTATGGTAATTTCTGCGATGTTACATGATATTGCCCGGAATTTCTCAGAGTGAATAAAGCACAGCAGGAAAAATTGATTGAAGCCAGGAGGCCAAATTAATTATTCATTATTACGTTTACAATTATTTCTTCCAATAATACTACTACAGTGTCTGGCAAATGAACTTTGTTTAAATGTTCTTATACCATGCGAAATTCTCTCTTTGTTTCATAAAGGCGTCATTGACAGTATGTTGAAACAAAAAGGATTACAGGATTACCATATAATTCATCCAATAACGCCAATTTTTTTTTTTTTTTTTTTTTTTTTTTT
>JBAJMU010000015.1:0-14566 GCA_037952995.1 Hyposoter didymator | reverse complement strand
GGAGTTCCGAATCTGTCGCCGAGAGCCGTCAGCATGTCATTCCACCTTGCCGAGTTAAACGCGTTTCGCACGTCCAGCGTTGCGAGCAGTACCATCCGCCGGGAGAAGTGGTTTCCCCGCTGTGTCGCTTCGGCAGCTGCGGTTACTTCTGTGATGGCCCCGACTGTTGATCGGCCTTTTCTGAAGCCATATTGTCTGGTAGATAGGCCGCCTCCCGTTTGGACCGCTGCCGCCAGTCTGGGTTTCAGAAGGCGTTCCAGTAGTTTCCCTGCTGTATCCAGCATGCACAGGGGCCTGTGCGATGTGGGGGAGGCTGGGTCTCCTTTTCCTTTGCTTATCAGTACCAGTCTTCGGATCTTCCATTTCTTCGGGAAAACTCCGTTTTTCAGGCACGTGTTGTACATGTTTAGTAGAAGTTGCGGGTGTGACCTCGCAATCGCCTTCAGTGCTTCCGAGGGGATGCCGTCCGGCTCAGGTGCTTTCTTGTTCTGAAGGGAGCTCGCGGCGGCTTTGAGCTCTTCTTCTGTGAATGGCACCACGTGTTGTGGTGCTTGGGCATACGATTCTTTTTGCCGTTCTTGGTGTGTGGGGAAGAGGGTGTTCACTATGTGCTCTACCTGTTTCCCTTCGAGCTTGGGGGCGGCGGACAGGGCTCCCAGCTTGCGCATGACTACCCTGTACCCAAGTCCCCAAGGGTTGTCGTCGACGTCGTTTCGCAGTTCTTCCCATTTTTTGCGTTTACTCCTTATNCTAATTATTATTTAGCCTCAATAAAAATTTACTTAATTTATTAACTTACCTTGAAATACTCCGATATGTTCTATAAGACCCCATTCCTGCAGCTTCTCACTGACAAAACTTTCTTCCATTGCACGTTCCTTCGATTTCACAACGTCTTATCGATCGATAGATTCCCGAAAAGTGCGAGCGTACTAGTCACTACCTTTCCCTTCCTCGTTCGCAGTGAGGTGAAGCGAGCGTGTAGAAGGGGCACTTAGGCAATTTTGATCGGCCCGAAAATCACTGACGGGCCTTGTCTGAGCAGTTTTTTTTTCTTATCCAATTGTACACTTACAAATACAATATAGTTAACGATAATCTGAGAATGATGTACTTTCTTCAAAAACGGAAGAAATCATTAACTAGTCAAAGATAATTCCACTTTCATTACAAATTAATTCAAATCATACGTGAACTCATCACGTAATTAGATGCTTCCGTTAAGCTTTTCATAATAAATAATATTTTCGCAAATTCAATATTTTCTTTGCCAAAGACTTGGTATATTCAAATTTTCGATTAGAATATGGTTCATCAGTATAAACATATTATAATAAAATCATCGAAACATACTAACTGCACACGTTTGCAAACATTACACGTTTAACCAGAAGCGTTTATTAAAAATACTACGGATCATGTGTGGAACTCCCATACTCATATTTTAAAATAAATAAACTTTTTTCGTGTTTTTTATTACCACACTTCGGGATTACGATTCACTTCCTTGCATAAAGCGTATAATTAATACTCCGTCTGCGAATAATAACCACTGTCACATTGGAATTTTGCCTGAAAAAGTAATAAGTATCTTCTTTGTAATACGCTTGCTATTACTACAATAAATAGTCACACATAACTGGAAACACAAGTTGCCGCGGGATTACATTCATAGTTCCTGATGTGAGGTATTTTAATGAGACGTAATCATCAAAATTTATCAGATACTTTATGAATGGAGAAAACATGGTAAAATCGATCGACAGTTGATCCAAAAATTAATATGGTACGGCATACCATACTTTTCATGCTTGGAGCAACTTGCTTATATCATTGAGGGGATTATTCGATCGTTGTAAAAGATTTAATTTGTGACGGCATCAACACATCGTAAGAGGAAAAAAAGGGGGAAAATAAATAAATCACCGATAGAAATAGGTAAAAAAATAATGACAATAATAAACTTTATTTCGAGAGATCTCAATACAATAAATAATGGGCACCAGCTGGTTTAATCGGTCCAGCTACCGTTACACGAATTGTAGGAAAATCAAATAAAAACACTGATAAATAATTTAATTACTCGAAATTAATTCGGCTCAGGCTCAGGGAAAATCAAGGGAGTCTTAAACGCAGGGACAGAGGGTCTCTGGAACTCAGGCGTCTTACATATACCAGTGACGACGCAAAGGGGAAACGGGCGAGCCAGCCACGCGATGGAGAGGACCACGCGAACGCTCGAACCGGGTTTTACCGGCGAGACTCGATTGAGCACGCCAAGCGAAGTCTCGCTCGTTTCACGCAAAAACGGGACTAAATCGATGAAAAAGGGGGACACGAGGCGGGCGGTCGACGATGGGCTCGAAAAACGTATTAAAAAAATTCGAAAACCCATAAAATTCAAACCGTTCAACCGATTATTCCCAAATTAAATACCCACTTTCCTATGAAGATACTCTATTTATAAAAAAAAACATGAATAATAAATCTTGAAATTTGCGGAAGTTATAGCGTCGACACCATTTTTTTGAAAATTTCAAAATGCCGTAGATTTCGTATTTGTTTAGCTGTTCTGACAAAATTGTCTGTGAACGAGGAGCTGGTCTAGATTAATATCTGTGCAAAACGGGAGCCATGTAGCTCTAACCGTTCTCGAGTTACAAACGTTTGAATTTTTCAGTGCCAGAACATACACACACACACACACATACACACACACATCCGGACATTTTTTGTAGATATGATTTTTCGACGTTTCGGGACATTTTAAGCACATTGACATTGAAAACTGGAAAAAAAAAAATTTCACCGCCACATAGCTTCCTCTCTGAGGCAAAAAGGGCCTGAAACACGGGACATGGACTCGAAAAATTGTTGACTGAAGATCACGGGAGCGAATGGCAAAACGAAAGGGGCAAAATGGCTCTGCGGGGAATTGACAGGGAAACGACTCGAGGCACAACACTCGTCGCATCGACTGGCCGACGAATGAAGAGACTCGGCAGAGTCTCGGGACAAGTACATTTGACAGCGTCGTCTGCTTGCCCGAGACTCGGCCGAGTATATTATCTCTGAATAAAGCGATTTCGACAGTGGGGGTAGACACTTCTTGAATTACGAAGCTCAGGGGTAATCTCATGATCTAAAAATTGAACCCCACACTAATTAAGTTGTCCCACTTCGATTGAGCCATAAATCAACCCGATTGATGCCGTAATTGCTGAGAAAAAACTTTGCACGGCAAAATTATGCGATGATCGAAGTGTGCGTGCGTGTATGTATACGACACAGAGAAAGTCCCCGTGGCGCTGGCATGTTTCTGATTGGTCGCGACTGACTACACACGAAACGAACAGTGCACACGAGCGGACGTAAAACGTCCGCTCGTTCGAGTTGAAGATTTTGATTGACTTGTCGACTCGGACTCTCGATGCTAACTAACTTTTGAGATCGACAATTTGTGTGTCCTGAGCTAGAAGTTCTTTGTATTTTCTGGTGGTAAGATGCTGTGGAAGGGACTGATTTTGTTATAGTAAAAAGTGAGGATTGGTTAAAGGATCGTTAAGAAAGTGTCGTTAATTTGTGATTGGGCTGAATTAGTGGGGAAGACTTTTCTGTAAAGATGATTGGAAGAAAAGTCGTTTAGTATTTAGGCGCAAGAAAAGAACAGGATTCTGATTGGAAGGGCAGTCATTAAAATTAGACTGTCGCTTTGGTTTCAAGGAAAGAAAGGGCGAGATTGTTCTAACTGCAAGTGGTTGCACGTGCACCTCTCGACCTTCTGAGAAAAAGGGAATTTTACGACTTTAGGCGTATGGGATTGCTCGAGTTTAGATAAAAAGGAGAGCAGGATATTCTAAATCAAGGAAATGGATCCAGACTATTTTAATTGGAGAGAACGCACATGTCGCGTTCGTCCTGTTTGGGAAAGCGATTTTTACGACTCTAGGCGTATGGGAAAATCGTTAGGTTCAATATTTCCTAGAGCTGCTATTTCGGTCCATATTGTATAAGACGATAGTGAGTCTTTAGATTGTCTGCTGATGGGTTTAAGGGGTTTAAAAGAGGATAGAAGGACTCTTTGGTATTTTCCGGGCGATCTCCCAGGCTACGTTAAAGCGGTGGGAACGGAGTGCCGGTTGGGAAACACTTTGCCTGCCGATTGCAGAGTTTTATGACAGGGCTTGGCAACGACTATCGTCTGAGGTTTGACTGTTCTCATTACAGAGTGGAAAATAAAGGAACATATTATTGTTCTTAGCTCATATACTTGATATGGAATTAATATTACGAAATATCTAAAGAGTTATCGACAAAGGATGGTAGTCGTGAGTTTATTCGCTGACGGTAAGTTATATTGAATAAAAAAATTATGGGGGGCTAGCCTGAAGGCTAGGACGTAACACTGTGATACAGCTTTGAGAGCTCGTCATAACCTCACAAATTCGAATTTTCAGCTGGCATATTACCGACATGCTCCGATGACGAGAGAATATGCTTCACGAATGAATATGCTCCACATCTTTTGACCGATTCCTACACCCACCATTCTAATCATTTACAGCCTGACTTACACAATGACTCTCAGCGATATAAAAATCTTGTCGCTGATTCGAGCCACATAAAAATCTCGTCGCAGAGGCACATGAAAATCTTGTCGCTGCAAGTTATTGTTGTGTCCGTGCAAATCGTCACGTGGGGGTGAGTTTGCCAAGACGAATAGTTCGGGATATTGCCAAGGTTGAGTAAATCTCCAACTCAATACTGTCGGTCTTAACTAATAGGTTTATTGTAGGATAGTTTATTACAATCGAGATAGTTGCCTCGAGACCAATGATTATTATGATTTCTGATCGCAGAGTGATCCTCTAAGTGTCGGATCGCAGACTGGTGCGTTGAAATGTTGCTTTTCCTTTTATTAACTTAGGGGTTTGTCGTTTATCAGTGGAGGTGGTAATTATTGGTGGTAGGCAATCGATCGTCCGATGTCTTGAGGTCATTGCCCAGAATACAGGTGGATCGGGACGGTCGATTGCAAAATATGATCGTCAGCATTTTGGTGTGGCCTCGCTCGGACTTCGAGCGAGGTTTTGATGAGAAATGCCTTTTTAACGTGACTTGTGCTCGAAAGGTCGATAAACTGAGTGCTGACGATCGATGTATGATTTTTATCCACTCTTAGGAATTTGGTTGCGCTCAGGGCACAACATTATCTAAAAGCTCCGGATAACTCTTAGTGACATCAAGAACTTGTCGCTGAGCCACACGAAGATAAATCGCTGAGCGATAATATCTCTCAGCGAAACAAAAATCTTGGCGCTAAGACACATGAAAATCTTGTCGCTGAGGCAAATGAAAATCTTGTCGCTGCGAGGGCTCAGTGACATAAAAATCTTGTCGCGCAACCACATGAAGATTGATCGCTAAGCGATGATATCTCTCAGTGACATAAAAATGTTGTCACTGAGCCATATGAAAATCTTGTCGCTGAGGCAAATGAAAATCTTGTCGCCGCAAGGGCTCAGTGCCCTTGCGGCCGGACAAGTACTCTGTGCGCATCCGCTCAACTGCTCAACATGCGATGGCAAACTTTAGTTTTCCATCGCGTCGCGCAAGTTTTTCTGTCGATTCGCCATTGTGTATTTAGGGGTTTCTTTTTTTTTGTGCCGTGTTTTTTCGGAACTTTTCCCTTTTTCTCGTTAATTGATTTTCAGCCATCAATGGAATACTTGTCCTTTTATGGATATCAAGAATTTTTAGTGCTGAGCGAAAATCATCAATTTTTTTTTACCATTTTTACATTAATTGTATTTTTTGCAATTGTTTTGATTTTTTTTTGCGGTTTTTCTCCATTTTGTTAGGAGCCATTTTTTCCGAGGGTTTTTTTCTATTCTTCATTTTATTTCAATTCTTTTTTAAGGGGGTTGGATTTGTCTGTGAAAACAATTGGAAACGGGGGTCACGAACAAATGGACTTGTCCAGGCTTTTTTCCCCGGGAGGTTACCTCAGCTCGGAAAATATGCTGAAAAATTATGAGCGGCGAAAATCTCATCAAAAAAATGTAACAAAAATTATTTTGGAAGAAGGAGCTCTTGTTCTTCTTCGCGTGCGTCATCTCTCAAATGCATTAGATAAAGTTATAAAAAAGTTTTTCCATCTCTTCGAAGGGCCATATCGGATTCAAAAGCGCATTGGTGAAAATGCGTTCTTACTGGTTGACAAAGTTAACCCTGACAAGGAAATTGGAGTATACAATCGTTTGAATCTTCGAAAATATCACCAATGACATAGAGAAAAATTAACAACTTTCATCTTTCACATAAAATCGAACTAAGTAGTGATCCAGTGCTCGATGCTTTCAATCTCGCATCAAAGGTATAAATAACGAAAATGATCACACGTTTACTATAATTATCTTGACAATCGAATCGTATGTTTCGCGCGGAATCATGACGATTTAATCTGTGTCTGAGCAGTAGGAAAAACAAAAAAAGAAATGGTGTTTTCACGACGACGACTGATGTCGAAATTAAAATTTACTACAGATATTATAGATGATCATGTATTAAGGCGTGTAAAAATATTATTTATGAGAATGGATGAATGCGTGTAAAAATATTATTTATGAGAATGGATGAATGCGTGTAAAAATATTATTTATGAGAATGGATGCATGTACACGTGAGATAACAGTCTAACGACGTTATAATTTAATATTTCTCGTATGAAACGTGAAGTTAAAGATTGTTATTTTTGCTTTCCTTATTTTTCATCGCATCATAATGCGTAACGAGCGAATTTAAACAACGTATTCTCGAAGGATGTCCGACGACAGGCGAGGTGCTTAAAGCAGGGACAACGGACGTAAAACAATTTGGGAGTATCCGGAGCTTCTAAATTTGGAAAGCGTCTCTCAGTCCGAGTCATACCAGCTCACCACCGAACCCTTCCATCGTGAAAGGGTCGTCAGTCACCTTATTTCATCAAAATTGGAATTCGAAACAACGTAAAAGAGGATGGAACGGTTCTCGCTGTATGGTGGTGAGGGTTAATAACAGTCCTCCGAGAGCCTCTCGCCGATTTCTGGGACAACCAAGGAACTCGTTTTGAGATAATCCACATCTTTATACGCCTCCACGACATCGAGTGTCGCATAAAAGGGGAGGTTTTGTAAGGAACGTTTATCTTGTTATCATCGTCGTTCGAAATTTTCCCTCCCAAATCGTCGACGAGTCTCGAAATGTATCGATCAGGTATCGATACTGAATTGAAAAGTCTCCCTTCCATCATCGATACGTCATAGCGCGAGAGCCACCGAAATTTCTCGCTCTCTTGTCTCTGGGACGTCAACGCGAACGGACATCTCCACCGTTTATCGACTACGACTGGCCAGTCACCGATATCACGCAAAAATATCAGTAATCCGTGGAAGTCTACAACCTCGATTCCGAATCCCGGTCCCAGGGCAGGAGCCAACGTGGGAGGCACCAAGCCACTAGATAAGTTTCTTATTATTAATTCTATTGAAGAACATAACAATCGACGAAAATATAAACTGCGAAAAGAATATTTGATTGCGAATTTGTGTGAGTGTGAGTGTGAGGAATGAATGAGTAAATTACGAATATTGATTTTGGAGCAACGGCGTAAAAAAAAAGCCAAAAATAAAAGAAAAAGAAAGATTAAATGTATACGAAAGAGTTTTGAATTTTACATTGTTTTCTGTAAATATGGGATCGGAGTAAAGACAAGGGTGTTGAAGGAAGATATGTTTATTAATGCGGAAACGATGGACAAATTAATCTCACATGATCGCTTTACATCACATGATCGCTTCTTTTACGTCTGACAGAAGACTGAGCTCATGGACCCCCTTATTCGCAAGCCTCACCGTGCTTTTTTTCCGCTCTCATCGCCGCAGTGCCACGCTCGCTCGGACGCTACACACACACACCCGCACGCAGCCCACACACACAATTTTCGCGTTCCTACAATATTACACTCAGGTTCAAGTTTCCATGTACATTCTTAACATGCGAAGATGCTATTTCTTTATTTATTCAGCCAAAGATAACGTAAACATAAGTGTAGAAAGAGATGAAATTTTTTTAAGAGAGGTGATTCCAAAAATCGAATGGTTTTATTTCACGCATATCCTCCCTTCGTTGCGTTGACGAGAGGAAAAAGAATAAAGGTTTGAAGCAAAAGTATAAAAAAGTAAAAAAACTATTATCAAGGTTTCATGTCAAAGTACTATAAAATGTTTATTTAAATATACGTAATTTATAATGGTTAATGTACAAAAGTTCTTCAATATAAATATTTTCATATGTGTACGGTACATAATAAAGGTTTTATATACTACTTAACAACTCTCGTCGTTTTTATTGGTTGTGTTATATCTACTTTAGATAAATTAATACATGTTTTATTTAAAAATATTGTCAATTTTGTTCACCGTTTGTTTAGTTAGAGTGAATTAGCGGAGTTTTACTATTTGCAATAATGCAACACATGTGCATAACCGCATCGATATGGGGGAGAACTTCTATCGGTATCATTTGCAAAATTTTACATCATTTTATCCATTGAATTGCGCGCTCGACATGGATTCTAACAGATGCTATTTTGTACGTTTCTTCTACATCTTCGTGGCTAATTTGTGGATCGAAAGCAAACGGAGGTATTACTAATGCTGCTTCGCGTTTCAATAGCTCAGATTTTATTTGAGGGAAACCTTTGCCGGCCAAAACAGTATCTCTGGGTTCTATCAGTTCGAAAAATCCACTATCATTTGTTATAAAACTATCGGTAGCTCGACCACCATACCCTTTCGATAATTTGCAAATAAAACCGTCGGGTGTTATTACCACAAGTTATTTAACCGTGAAGCGAGACTTGTAGTTGGAATACATTAAAACACGTTGTTCCACAGTCGGAGGGGTTTCCGTATATATTTCTGTGCAGTCGATAATGCATCTGCAATTCGGGTATTTGTGGAATGAAGGCGGTAGATTTTTTTTTACAGCTTTCTTTTGGCGGCCAGAAAATCCAAGTTTTCGTCTTCTGCGTTAAGCCCGTTAACATTTGACAAAAAAAAATTCGAAGCAATCGTCCGATGTACGTTAAGGGGTTATATACAGTTGGAAATTTCAGAAAAACGATTTTTTTTAAACGCATTTTCTGAATGAGCATACAATCGAGTACATTCTCTGAAAATTTCAAACAGATCCAGCAAGTACTGTCGGAGGTACATGCTATTTTATAATGAAATGCAAATTTCAAAAAATCGATTTTTTTAATGGCATTTTTTAATTCAATAATAATAATATTAATAATAATGTTTATTGAAGGTAATTTACATGTATTCGAATATATTCTCTGAGATACATGCGTACTTGTAAGGACACTCGGAGCGTTACAAAGTAAGCGCGCTCCAAAAGGCCCGAGCAGCAGCTGTTGTTATGGCCCGCGTACCCAAGATGACCTTTTTCTTTGTCTCCGCATACATGGAATAGGAATGTACTAGGTTATTGTATATGCGAGAGCTGAGCGTGGTCATTTTTTATATGGAAAGGGATTTTCGTCAGTCGAAACAGCTCTGCCTCGTTGTAAAGTCGTGCGTTCAACGTTTACCCCATTTTCGTAGATTTGCGATTCAAAATGCCTCTCAAGTGTACCCGAAAACGGGGAGTATCCGACAATGTTCAACTATCGAGAACGAAAAAAAAAACAATCTTACAATCCAAAAACAGTCGAGACGGATGAAAGTAACTTCAGAGCGTCCGCGAAAAAATTGAAAAATCACAAGGAGATCTTAGTTCCCCGTGATTCCTCCATTGAAGGTCGTATTTTTAATTTTATAACGGTCTTCGCAGCGATAAACGAATACGTCAAGTGCAAATCTTGCAATGGAAAAGTGAAATTTCAAACAGCTGCACAACGAGTGTTGAGAAACTCGATAAACTTCCATAAAAGCTCGAAAGGAATGAGCTCCAACAATGCGGATCGGAGAACAACGGTGGGAGATTCGAGTTTCACGAATCCAGATGTCTGCGATGGTGGATCTTTCGCGTCGATGACCATCGATGTAGTGGATGAAGGGTCTAAATTTGAGCGTAGATGTGTTAGGTACGTTAATTGTTTTTATTTAACGTTTGAAGCAGTTAGACGGGTAAACATAGGTAACAAAGGAAAAAGAATATATAAAACACATAACAAAAGATAAATCTAAAGAAAATAAAGAACATAGAAAAAGGGGTACAAACTATACAATTTTAAGGGAGGATAAATAAAGAAAGTTAAATTAGTAAGACAAAAAAAAAATTAATAAACGGGAACGAAAAAAGTCAGGGCGGGGAGGGCGTGTTTAGGGGGCGTTGTTGTCGCTCGCTGAGCTCTGTGAGAGCGAGTCGAGTCGTCCGTGGGAGGGGGTCGGCGCGAGGGTGCCCGGGAGGTATCTCGATGGTGATTCGAGACTTGGTGGCTGTCGGGAGCTTCCCGGGCCTCGTCGGTCGCCGTTGTGTTGCCTCGTTTTCTTGTTCGGATCTTTCCTTTCGGAACTTGTCCCGAGGGCGGGTTGATTTTTTTGGAGAGTCCGGGAGGGGGGAGACTGGTCTTGGCAGTTCAAAGTAGTCCAGGATCTCTTGAAATTGTTGATCGAACTTCTCCCGAGAAACGTCTTGAGGTGGTGGCGGTGGGGTGAAGGTGAAATCGGGGAGGGGATGAGGTTCGGCGAGGAGGATCTCGAACTCACGTAGTGTTTCGCCCGTGATGTGAGTGGCTATGCCTGGAGATGGAGGCGGCGTGATGCTGGAGGTCGGGGGAGTAATTTGGGTTGGGGGGATAAGAATTTGTGTGAGGGACCATTTTTGTGCGGGGGGAATTAAGTGAGATAGAGGAGTGTTGGTGCGAGGGTCCACAGCGTCCCGTTGAGTTTTTACGGGAGCGGCAAAGAGGGGTTTTGGTGGAACTCCCTGCCTCCTCAATTGTCGTCGGCGGCGACTGGGTCCTTGTTTTGGCATCGCTTCTGTTTCTTAATGCTAGAAAAGATGGTTAGTGAAGGGGGAAGATTAGAGAAGTCCATGAGAAGGGATACTGTTACCCTTTCGGTGACCATGATGAGACGGGCTAAAGTAGGCCTGTAACAATTTAAAAAAACGAGGGAGGGAAGCTGGAAAAGCAAAAAAGGGGAATTTTATATTTTTTGGAGCCAGAAGGGCGTATCAGGTTTTCTTATTCTGAAGGACCGGGAAGTTGGTGCCAGAAGGGCTTAATTCCTGTACTAGGAAGGATTTGGTTATTGCGTGCCAGAAGGGCTTACCTCCTTTGTCAGAAGAACCGAGGAGTATTGGTGCCAGAAAGGCTTAAGTCCGTGGCCGAGAGTTCGTCCACGGATTTGTAGGTTAAGCACTTTGCAGTGCGGGGACACCACCTTGCAGCGGCTAGGGCGAGGGCTCCACGTTTCCGTGCTGGGGAACCACCTTTCGGCGGTTAATGCTTGGGGGAGGCACGTTTCCGCGCTGGGGACCTCGTCGCCGAGGATTTTGGGGTTATGCACGTTTGCAGTGCGAGGGCGACCACTTTGCAGTGGCCTGGAGGTCTTCTCACCTTGCAGCGAGAAGCCAGAATGAATTTACTCCGGCTGGAGCTCCCGCTTATATAGCTGGCGAGCTCCCCACCAGAGATGAAAGGAGTAGGGGTAGGGTGTGGGATGCACGTTCGCAGTGCGAGAGACCACTTTGCAGCGGTCCGGAGGTCTACTCACCTTTCAGCGAGAAGATCGAATGTACTAACTCTGGCTGGAGCTCCCGCTTATATAGCTGGCGAGCTCCCTACCAGAGACGAAAGGAGTGGGAGAAAAGAGACTCGCTTCGGAGTCCCAGGCGATGCGCGCGACAGTGGCGATTTTTCGAACCCCGTCGGCGCGTGCTTACCACTATGATAAGTGAGTCGGTGATCGGTTATCGATCATCGATTTTTCGGTGAGCGGTTCGGAATAAATCCGCGAGGGTAATTTTAGGACTTCGACGGAAAAAATGGACGCGCTGAAAGCGGCGTACAACACGAGGACTCGGTTTTAAAATCGTGATACTGTGTGCGAAGTGCGATCCTCGAGCCTTAAACTCCTGTCCTTCATCAAACATTCGTACGGGATGAACTGACGATTTTATTTGTAATGAGAACTCTCGAATAGGATTGAAAGGTGCAGCGAAATTTTGTTAAAGAGAAGAATGGTTCGCAGACGACTCCAATTCGACGCTTTAGAAGCTGCTGATGATGCAAAGGGAACATCTTATGGCCTTGGAATAGATGACTCCTTGTAAGTTGGAAAAAAAAAATTTCATCCTCGTGTCAACCACTTTCGAAACTTTGAACGCGTTTATTTCGAAACGATGTTTTCAAAGCCGGTGACCACGATTTCTCAAAAATGGCTCAACCGATCGGTCTGCAATTTTAAGACAACTTTCTCAGATATATTCTACCGGGATTGGACGTAGGAATAAGATTTCCGAAAATTATTTCTATTTTTTTTGAACCATTGAACGACCAAAATTTGGTTAAACATTGGAATGTTGTCTTTGAGGAGCCGCCATTTCATCAAAATTGGAAATTCCAAGTATTCCTACGTCCAATCCCAGCATTCGTCTATCGACTATACAAATCTCTTTGGTTTTTTAATTTCAGCTGATCCCAACGGGAGATTTCATGGTCACCGCAAGACGCCTTTTTTTAGGGGACCTACAAGAGATCAACTACAGGAGCTCTCTGAAGCAATATTTTGTTAAATAAAAAATAGCGATAGAGAGTTTAGAGATGACACTCCATTTAGTTCCTCATGCTTTTCCTCGTCAAATAAAATCCCTATCCGAGAAAAATTCGTAAAAAAACGAGTTTTTTTGGCCGTCCAACTGTATATAACCCCTTAAATAAGGCCCCCAGAGCACAAAATGAAATGCCCAATTTCATTTTCATTAAAAAAAACAACAGCCGGTTCTCTTCATTTAGGGATCTATAAAAATGTGGCCTACCAGCTTCGTTGAAAATTATGAGATTGAGGAGAACCGAAAAAAACTGGAGCGATATTCCGCCTAGCTGTCATGGTCACGTCATTTTTTACATCCGAGTATCCCGAAAATTCGCCATGAAATACCTTATCTGGTCCACAGGATATTGTGCGAACATTTTTTATGTTGCTCACGATTTGTCTCTTATTTTTCGGAGGTTGTCGGATGTAAATGTTGGTTTGAGTCGATGCTTCATTTCCGTTAATGAAACGACACACTAAGATATTTGCCTCCGGAATATTTTCTTCTTCACAATTGTGTGGATCTGTTTGGCAGCCTACACTTATAAAAGTAGACGTCTACCCAACTTCTTGCAACCCTGAAAAATTCCCGATTTATAGTTTGCTTTTTTTTCCATTGTAATCACATTTTTGAAGAAAGATATTTCTGAATTTCCACAAACCTGTTTCGACATTTTCTTGTACTACAGCCTCCACGTGTACCTCCGATGGATTTGAAATCTTTCGTTTGCGGAGTCGATCATGTCGAGCAGCGGCTGCTTGTGATAAAGCCCTTTTTTTATAGATTGGTGGAAAAATTGTTGGGATATACGAGGGGCTATTTCCAATCGTTGATTTCGCACGGCCAAGAAAATGGGCACTGCAGATGCGACTGTTTACGTTTGGCTTCCACGGTTTGTTGTCTGCACTACTAAAAGATAAACATAAAATAACGCATAATGAAAAAAAAATCCTATTTCCTTATGCATATTTCGTCCACACTGATACGCATATATTAGACAACGATAATTTTGAGAAATAAATAAATCCAGAGACTCGGCAGAGTCTCGGGACAAGTACATTTGACAGCGTCGTCTCCTTGTCCGAGACTCGGCCGAGTATATTATCTCTGAATAAAGCGATTTCGACGATAGGGGTAGACACTTTCTTGAATTACGAAGCTCAGGGGTAATCTCATGATCTAAAAATTGAACTTCACACTAATTAAGTTGTCCCACTTCGATTGAGCCATAAATCAATCCGATTGATGACGTAATTGCTGAGAAAAAACTTTGCACGGGAAAAATTATGCGATTGTTGAGCCAACCGCCTAAATTTGCCTTAATTAAAGCAGACTATTTTCCTCTTAGCTATAAAATCAACGGATATATAAAGCATATACATCTCTTGGTAGAGCAGCGGGCCAACAATCTCTAAAGTCCAATATCATATTGCACTAGCGAGCCACCCACTCATACTGGTTATTCAACGCTTAAAAATTATATTCTTTCTCAGAGCACCGGATGTATATGGGGCATTCCATACCAATTCGACCTGGGTCTGACCCTTAACCTCTCAAATCTGGTTTCCGATTTTTCCTATCATGACTCTCAGTCTATGAAGTAATTAGAATTTTTTTTAGATTGTTCAAAAGAAATTTGAGCGCGTCATAAATGTTTGAATTTTTTTTTTTGAACACATCGATGGCCGCAATCGAAAAATCTGAAAAAATTCCCAAACATACAGTGTCAGATATAAAAAATGTTCGTGTAAAATTC
>JBAJMU010000149.1:8993-21569 GCA_037952995.1 Hyposoter didymator | reverse complement strand
ATCAAGAGACGCGGTAGCGGCTCGACGCCAAGTATTAAAAATAAAGCGTAGCGCGAGCCGGCCGCACTCTTATATACAGTAAAATAGGGGTTTTGTGACGTCACAGAAAGTTTGAATCGTTTTTCCGGAAAAACGGCGCGACCAAAAAATTTCATATTAGATATGAATTTTCTTTGATTTTTTATCTTTCGATTGGTCCTTGGTAGAACAGAATCCGTTCAGCCAATCGAGAGAAATCTGATATTAAAGATTTTGGTCGCGCGATCCGGGACGCTTTTCTGTCTCACAGTCAGAAGGGCGTAAGTCTCGTGCGCAGGCGCTTGGACATACGCCCTTACGTGCCTGGTGGACATTTTCGAGCTGTGACGTCACGCGCTCCGCTGAACGCGGTATCCCCAATCTTCGCGCGCCACTGTGCGAGAGAGACAGACTATATCGGGCCTCTCTTTCCGTATGGTTTTCGATGTCTAGGTATATTTCTCCATGGTTTTCGTTGTCTAGGTCGACGATCACATCACAGAGTCTACTTCTGACAACCGTACCAACCGCACCTCGTATATCAAAACAACATCACTTAAATCTAGCTGCACAAAGTGCATCATTTAAGCTTCGTGGCTACACACACCTCCACCAAACAGGGTAAAATCTGTATTCCTACCGGAAGGAGAGCTGGACTCGTCCAGCCCCCAAACGGAAAATGGACCCCCCCGAAGCGGAGGGCCCTCCCGATACGATGGATCCTATCAAGCTACCCGAGCCATGCTCACTCAGTCAGAGTGAAATCCTCACCCACATCCACACGCTGGAAAAATATATTCAATCTCTCAAGGAAGCGTTCCAAGTCATGACAGCCTCTAACAGCCAAGGCACTGACAAATCCGATGACATCACCATGACACCCGATTACCCGGAATTCCCAGGGCTCCCTTCACCAGGCAGAAACAGGCCCCGCATCAAACGCAAAAGACCCGCCTCCACCCCATCAACCTCCTCCAAATCAGAGAACGACCTCTTCTCATCCGCTTCGGAAGACGAATCTACGGAACCAAAAGAACGCAGCCCACCACCCATCAGAATCCTACGAAAAGAATTATGGCCAAAAATCCACGCCGGCCTACTGAAAGCAGACATCGCAATCCGATCCGCAAAATGCACCTCCGACGCAGTACTAGTATACCCCGAATCCGTCGAAGGCTTCCGTGCCATCACAGGCTCTCTGGACAAACACAACATACCGTACTCGACCAACCAACTAAAACAAGACAAAGACCTAATAGTAGTCATCCGAGGCGTCCTAGAATCCATCGATGACGACACCATTCTCGAGGAACTACAGCTCAAAGTTCCGGCAGTAAAAAGCATCCACCGCATGCGCAAAGGTGAGAAGATTTGGCCTCTCATTGATGTTCACATTGACTCCACATCTCCTTCAGGTAAATCCATATTTAACCTCAAATCCCTCGCTGGTCTAAGCGTAGAAGTCGAACCGAAACGAAAATCCTCGCAAACGCCGCAATGTCTGCGCTGTCTCAAATTCGCCCACACGGCAAACTACTGCCGTGCCCCCTGGGTATGCGCCTTCTGCGCTCGAAACCACGCAACAGCCGCGTGCACCCAAAAAGATTTAAAAGACGCAAATCCCACGTGCCATAACTGCAAAGGTCCTCATCGAGCCACTTACCGTGGCTGCCCAAAAGCTCTAAAGAAACCTAAGCAGGCTCCGCCACAAAAACAACAAAAACCGCCCGCAAAACCAATCGGACAAAACCCCCAAGTAGCGCCTCCTAGCCCCCAAACCCAGAACCACGCAAGAACATATGCAAAGGCCGCAACCGCCCCCCTCCCCCCAGCAAATCAGGCTAGCCCCGACCCTACGCACCAACTCCAACAGCTTTTTCGCGACTTCGCAGACAACCTCGCCTCCATCTTCAGGGCCCCAATCAGAAACACTGACAATTATTAACTGGAATGCAAACGGTATTTCCGCTGCAAAACGCCTCGAACTAGCACAGCTCTTAGAAGAAAAAGCAATAGATATCGCCTGCATCACAGAAACTCACTTAAACCCAAAAAAATCCCTATTCATCCCGAACTACACAACGCACAGGAAAGACCGAACCCGCTGCAACGGGGGCGGCGTCGCTATCTGTGTGAGAAACTCGATAAAACATAAAACCTGCAATCCAGGACCTCTAGCGCAAGAGCTGGAAGTAATAGGAATAGAACTGACTCTCAACTCCCGACCGGTAAAAATCTTCTCTATCTACGTACCTCCCGGAAACAACGAAATCCTGAACATTCCAATCCTCTTCAGCCCCGACACACCCACGATTATCGCAGGGGACCTTAACGCCAGGAATAGAGCCTGGAATTGCATCTCAAACAACACCAACGGCAACTCACTCATTAGAATGAGCCTCGCTCACGGCTTTAACATCGAAGCACCTGCTGAACATACTTACCACCCCTCCTGCACCAACCACCAAGCAAGCACTCTAGATTTATTCCTCGCCAAACACATCACCCTGGAAAAGGACCCCTGGACCTCCGTCAAACTCAGCTCCGACCACTCTCCTGTGTTCCTGGAAATCACGGGCTCCCCATCGCTCTCCCCCCCAACCACCACAAAAATAAACTACACTCACCTGAAATACCTCTTAGAATCCAACCCATTCACCTGCTCCAAGATCAGCTCCAAATCCGACATAGACGCTGCGGTCACCCAACTCACCGCAAATATTCAAGACGCGGTCAAAGCCGCCACCACCACAACGACCCCTAAAAACAAACACAAAGAACTTCTCGTACACATACGATCACTTATCAACAGGAAAAACAAACTCCGTAAATTATGGCAAACAACCAGGCAACCACACCTCCGCAAAGCCCTAAACTCCATCCAAAGGGACCTAAAAAATGAACTTCTGGACGCAAACTCCGCCTCCTTCAACTCCTTCATCGCAGAAGCCGAACAACACTCCAGAAGCTGTTGGAAAGTCATCAGAGCCCTCCGTAACAGGAAAACCCACCTCCCCCCGCTTCAACAGGAAGGAATCGCCTTCTCAAGAGACGAGGACAAAGCAAACATATTCGCGGACTCTCTCAAATACCAATGCACGCCCTTTCCGAGCAATGAAAAATACGCCGCTCTCCATGAGGAAATAACCAGCTGGACGCAAGAGGCTCCTCTCCTGGACAAAGGGTTCCGCCATACGACTCCAAAAGAAATAAAAGAAGCCATTCAGTCGCTCAAAAATCGAAAAGCCCCGGGCAACGACGGCATCAGCAACGGTGTCCTCAAAATCCTACCACACAAGCAACTGGTCGCTCTCTGCAACATCATCAACGCGATGATGCGCTTCCAATACTTCCCCTCCACCTGGAAAACAGCCACGGTAATTTTTCTTCCTAAACCGGGCAAAGCCCTGAGTAACCCGGCTAACCATCGCCCCATTAGCCTACTCTGTACCCTCAGCAAAGTAGCTGAAGGCATCATCCTCTCAAGACTAGAAAAATTCGCGTCGGAAAATAACATCCTCCCAAACTTCCAACACGGGTTTCGCAGAAAACATGGTTCGGTACACCAACTCCTCCGGGTCGCAGAAAATGTCGCGGACTACCTTAACAAAGGCAGACACACGTCGATGCTTCTATTGGACTGCAAACAAGCATTTGATCGAGTCTGGCACGACGGACTCATATTCAAAATGAGCAAACTCAATTTTCCTCACTACCTCATCGGAATAACCAAATCCTTCCTCTCAGACAGAAAAATCGCAGCACGGGTGGGAAAGGACCACTCCACTCCACAAAATATCTCAGCCGGCGTACCACAAGGCTCAAAGCTTTCACCAATGTTATTCAACATTTACTGCCACGACATCCCGAGCGATAACAAAATCCTGACCGCCCAGTACGCAGACGACGTAGCGATCATTCACGCCTCCAGAACGATCTGCTACGGCTCCGACTACCTAAATAAATTCACACCAACACTCCTTGATTGGTACGCAAAATGGCGGTTCGAAATAAACGCAACGAAATCGGAAGCCATATTCTTTTCCCGAAGAACGCGTCTCCCTCCAAAGCTTTTCGTAAACAAAGTCCCTATCGACTGGAGCCCCGGGGCAAAATACCTCGGAGTAATCTTCGACAAACGACTCTCCTGGACCAGACAAATAACCGCAGCTCGCGGCAAAGCTATCGGGGCCTTCACAGCCTTGAAGCCTTTCTTCAGCAACAAAAAGGTATCCTCAGTCACCAAAAAGCGAGCCTTCAACGCAATTATCAGGAGCATATGCACCTACGCCATTCCAGTCTGGGGCTCGGCTTCAGCCCGACAATTAGCTAGGCTGCAAGGCACATACATGCGTCTTCTCCGCTCCGCGCTCAATTACCCGTGGTTCGTACGAAACAAACAAATCCTAGCCGAGACAAAACTCCCAACAATTCAAACTGCAGCACTAAGCTACGCAACAAAACTTCGTAAATCAGTCGAAAAACACGAAAACCCCTCCATTAAAGAACTCGCAAACTTCAAGTGCAAAAAATCGGACCGTTTCAGAAGACCCAGCTCGCTGTTAACCACTCCGCCCTAAAACTTACAAACCCGTTCCATGCCTTTGCGCTAAAGCCAATAAAGCTCGCTTTACTGGAATTCGACTTCTCTCAGGTTTAGAACCAATTGGTTGGTAACCGGTGAGGAGGTGGTTTTAGTCGGTAGGCGCAACCTGCGAATCCGACACTACCCCTCGGGGTGTCTTTGGAAGATTTCCCCCTCCTCACAAAAAAAAAAAAAAACAAAAAGAAAAATATAATTTGTGTTACATGACATTTGTACGAAATGATGAAGAAAAGGAGATTTTAAATGTCAAAAGTTGAAAAGATCTGCGTCAGAATTAAGATTCGCGGTCAGAGTTGTTCAATTGCATTATCTAACGCAGCGTCTGAAAACCCTGGTTATAGGATTATAATTTGCGTTTATTTGTTCCTGACGTCCGAAGTCTCCCTGAGGAGTGATGAGAGTCCTGTTGTGAATTGCCTTGTTGAAATACACGTCAGAACCTTGGCCTGTAAAAAAGATGCTGCGATAGATGGCACGCAAACGAGTTTGCGCAAAACCCTAATTGAATAATCAAGAGGAACATTGCTGTGGACGGGTTTCGTTCGGGTTTTGATTCGCGTTCACAGCTGCTCTCAGTGCCCTCACTCCACAGTCTAATGTCGTTGCGGAGCGCGTACCGTGGAGAGAGGCCCGGGTGACACACAGAGCTCTAAGGTCCCTGCAGAGGGCGTACCACGGAGAGAGGCCCTAGTGCACTTGGCGATCGTTTTTAGGCCCTCCTACTGTTATCCAACTGCAGCTTTTTAGCAATTTTTCACCCACGTCTCCACAACCAAACTCATTTACTGGATCAATTATTCATTACTTGGATAACCACTTGGATTACCCACTTAGGAGACTTAAAGTATGGTAATCGAAAAATTACTTTAGGATTCCCTAATATAATTCCGTATTTATTCTTGACACCAACATTTTCTCCTATAGAAAAATTTTTTGACATCAAGAATTGGAGATAGTTAATTTGCAATTTTCAACTTTTCCCATCTAAACGCGTGTAAATTGAAGTCGCGTATTGTTTATGCGTTGTAAAATAATGTCTTTCAACGTCGATGCTTGAAACATTGCTTTTTTTTATTCGAAAAAGGAATTGTTAACTCTAATGCTGGGTCTCGTGAATCCTCACCGCTACGCCTCCCTGATTGGTGCGGCGGTTGGTCTTTTCAGTGTCACCCCGATTGGTGCGCTGGTTGGCATTTTTACCAACCAGCGCACCAATTGGTTTGCTGGAACGTTAACCATCGCTTCCAATTTTGTTTCCAACTCGAAAACCGTTCTGTAAACATGCACTGAACGTACCGGAAAAGTTCGAAATAAAATCGAAAAAAATAAAATTGCAAATCAGAGATTGTTCTCAGTCTTTTTCAATCTTCTGACACATTTTCGTGGATTGAAATTTCGTGGAAAAAAAAACATTGCGATCTTTGTTCGCATGAATCGGGTGAGGAAGTACGAGATTTGAATTCGATATAGGAAAAGTAATTTGAGCGATCCATTGGTTATCCGCGAACCTCACTTCAACGAGATCGCTGTACGTCAACGTGCTCTTGACCTCTTTATCTGGTCTCAGATCCACATGTACCAGAGGATCCAATTTTTCATGAATACTCACGCACTCTGAATACGCCTGATTTCGAATATCACGAGTATGAAATTCACTGCATTTACTATTTCACCAAAACCTTTATCCCTCAGTTAATTAATTCGTATGCAAATTTATTTTTGGCTGAGACCGTTCCGTTACTGTATCTCCATCAAAACGTTTTATCTGTGAAATAGGGAAACGATACCGTTTTAAATATATCAAATGACATTGTTAAAACAAACTACTGTGAATATCAAGCTCTTCGGATGAATGGGATTGACAAGTCAAATTCCTAACGTCATCAGCTGCTGTGGTTCTGTCGTCAAAAATGCAGAATGTTATCGCGAGAGCCCGGAGTTCAAACCTCCTAGAGGATATTTTTTTGCAATTTCATGCCGTGAATAAAATTTGTCAGCAAAAAATATTTGATAAAAATGTTAGTTTAGCCACAATATGTTACGATATTTTGACTGACAACTGATTAAAACAGAAAAAAAAAATTTCCCCAGAGGGTTCGCACGCCGGGTTCTCGCGGAGATGTCCTGCATCGTTGATCACAAAACCACGGCAACTGATGCTTTTATCAATCTAACTTGTCAATCCCATTCGTCCCCAGCGCTTGATATTCACAGTAGTTTGTGTTAACAATGTCATTTAATGTATTCAAACTGGATCCTTTCCATATTTCACAGATAAAACGTTTTGATGGAAATACAGTAACGGAATGGTCTCAGCCAAAAATAAATTTACATACGAATTAATTAGCTGAGAGACGAAGGTTTTGCTGAAATAGTAAATGCAACGAATTTCATACTCGTCATATTTGATCAGGTATTTGGAGCTCGTGAGTATTCATGGAAAATTTGATCCTCTAGTACACGTGGATGTGAGACCGGACAAAAAAGTCAAGGGCACGACAATCTCGTTGAAGTGAGAATTGCGGATAACCGATGCATTTGATGTGCATTTGTTTCCCAATTAAACTGCAATAATTTATCACGTTTGCTAACATTTCATTTATTTTCAAAACGAATTTTCCATAATTTTTCTCTTTCTAATTTTGCAAACCATTCACTTTCATGCAAAAAGTGTGCGTGTGTTTTTTTTAAACATAATAAGAGGCAATTGCGCCGGAATAAACATAAAAAATTCGATATTTTCAATTTATACGGTAACAACGTTTCACTTGATCAATGCTAAAAGTTTTTTGAGCGAGAGAGTTCCATTTACAGGGTTTCAGAAGATATATCGTCGAACCTGTTGAAAAAAAGTTTATCCAATTTTTTTATTTTACTTTTTCCATGCTTCTTGACTTTTTTCCTCTGGTAGATTGCTTCGCGGCACGTTCCTTGCAACAGATTATATTGTTTCCAGGGATATGGGATTCTTGACAGTGATCAGACGTTTCGCAGGATTTCATTTGATAAATCGTTCGTCGTCGNATATGACTTTGTATAAAAATTTCCCCGTCATTTAAATTTTGATAAATATGGCCCTTCCCAAAAAGAAAGGAAATCCGTGGAAAAATACTCTCAAAAAGTAAAAAAAAAAGCCAACTATTAAAAAATCGCAACCTCAGTTGAAAATCGACAACTCAATTATTTTCCTCGTTATCTCATATTAAAATGACTTTTTTTGCTTTTTTTTCACTGCGATTCACTGCGAAAATTTCACAATTTTCGAGAAGATTTTTATTTATGAAGGTCAAAACCTTCATAAATAAAAATCATCTCGAAAATTGTCAAACTCAATGGAAAAAAAAAAAAAAGAAATCATTGCAACACAGCCAAGAATTCAAAAATGAGTGGTTAATTCCAGCATCTCGAATATTATGATGAATTCATGCCAGCTAAAGTTCATGAATGTACGTAAGTGTACGTACATACGTACAATACAATTGGACTGGAAACGAAACCTAAAAAAGGGCACGTTTGCGTTCAAGGGCACGCGTACACGTACACGTGCTTACCGGACGAATTCACTCCAAAAATTATACAAAAACTTGGCGTGCATGCTTTTCATAAATAATTTTGGCGAAGGAATGCCTCATCCATGTTTACCCGTACTGGCGAAGCCGCTGCGAGAGGGGGGAGGGAGCACCTTCTATCACCATGGTGTTTAGCGTACCCACCTAGCCTCGCGGCTTTTTTATGATACGGCACCCATGTGCAAGGGGCAGAGATCGCCCTGCCAGCGCGCCACAGACTCGCGTGGTTGGCGTGAGCCTTCCCGGTCGAACGGCTTCCAAATCTATGACTGATATATCAGCACAAAACATGGTCCTTTGGTATAGGGGAAAGCACTTTCATACAACTCCTTACGGGCCTGATGATTCCGCTTTCGAGTTGGAAGTGCAACTTACACTCATCGTACCACCGCTTCCGCGAGTCCAACCCAAGTTGGCCAGGAGTGGTGCAAGCACTACTGGGCTCCCGGTCACCGCGTACCAATTACCGCCATTGGTCTGACGTTAGCGGTCCAGTCCGTTCCGCTAAGGCATGGTCTGCTGATCCAGATCGAGCCCCTACACCCAGCTTGGGTTTGCCGGGTTCGCCAAGCCTGAAAGAGCCGGGGCTGTGACACCCCGACCCTCCCCTGCGACAACGTTGAACACACCAACCCAAGGGGTTGGGAGCCGTTAGGCTCCTCAACCCTGGTTCAACAGATCTTAGCTCAAGCTCTCGGGGCTGGGTTGGCCCACCGCCGATCGCAGAGCTTTCCCCGGCATGCATCATTTGACCACCCGCAGTACCACCGCTGCTCTTTCTTCCTTGACCGCTCTAGGTGCGAGACTTACTGTCTTCTTTTCCTGACGTGGCCGTGATCACTGCCGGTATGGGATGGCGAGTTCCCACATGATGCATGCAACTCGCGACTCTCTTCCGACGCCCATTTAAGTCCCGGTCCAGACTACTCAGTACTCCTCCGACGTTCATTTTCATGTCCAGGTCCAAACGACTCCGTATTTTATGGTCCCCGTAGGGAACGATCCGAAGCTCTCCGACGCGCGCCACTGCGAGCCCGGCGAGCGAGGCGGAGAAACCACCTTCCGGTCACACAGGGACACACCGGAAAACTTCCGTGAGCTACGCGCACCATTCTGTCTACCTACATGTTGAATGACTTGAGGTTCCGTACTCTTGATTGATTAACAATGAGTACACAGGACTTGTTATTCAGTTCAGCTTCTTCTAAAAGACTGCGTCCAGCATTTGCGAACAGTAGTCGGTAAATGCTCTTTAAATAGCAGTCTCTTGAGGGGCGGAGGGGGTAGAGGGGATTCATTAAGGAACAAAGAGACAAAATGGTACATTTAACGCCGAACGCGGTGTTTTCAGGACGAGTCGCAGCCAAGCGCGCGAGGTGGAGATGAGGACTGGAAACAGCGCGTTCGGCGTTGCCTGTCCTTCCGCGGTGCATAGGACACTTTGCAGCAGGGGGTTCAGCGGCCAATATTCAATTGGGGGAAAGTTCGCGAAATTTATTTTTAGAAAATACTATCGTTTTTTTCGTATAGTTCGTCTCCAACCGTCTCCAATACAAATTGACATACGCTATTTACTATCGTTTTTCTCGTATAGTTCGGCTTCAACCGTCTTCAATACAAACTGACATACGCTATTTAAAAATGAAAATTCTTGTATCATAGACGCAAACGAGATGATCATGGATCTGGTTGGTACATTCAGTTATCTCTTGTCTTCCCGAAATTATTTATGAAAAGCATGCACGCCAAGTTTTTGTATAATTTTTGGAGTGAATTCGTCCGGTAAGCACGTGTACGTGTACGCGTGCCCTTGAACGCAAACGTGCCCTTTTTTAGGTTTCGTTTCCAGTGGAATTGTATTGTACGTATGTACGTACACTTACGTACATTCATGAACTTTAGCTGGCATGAATTCATCATAATATTCGAGATGCTGGAATTAACCACTCATTTTTGAATTCTTGGCTGTGTTGCAATGATTTCTTTTTTTTTTTTTTCCATTGAGTTTGACAATTTTCGAGAAGATTTTTATTTATGAAGGTTTTGACCTTCATAAATAAAAATCTTCTCGAAAATTGTGAAATTTTCGCAGTGAATCGCAGTGAAAAAAAAGCAAAAAAAGTCATTTTAATATGAGATAACGAGGAAAATAATTGAGTTGTCGATTTTCAACTGAGGTTGCGATTTTTTAATAGTTGGCGTTCTTTTTTTACTTTTTGAGAGTATTTTTCCACGAATTATCACTACGCAAGAATCCCTAACAAATGTGAACAATGATTCAAAAAATGATTGATTACCTTTATACCGTTAAATCAAAAGACGTCGTATCAAAAGACGAAAATTTATTTTTATTGTTGTATGTGGTAATGACTTTTTTTCAATTTTTTTTAATGAGATGTGTGTTGGTTTACCTTCTCGTGGTGCATTTCGAAAACAAAGATGTTTAAAATGACATGTGAAGATTCCCAACAGATTAATCATAATAATCATAAACACAGTCAGTTTTCAAATATAAGTCAGGTTCTAAAAGCCGATTTGTAAAAGATAACACTCCATACGTCGATGAAAACGAGACGTGAAAACAGAATCGGATTTGAAAACTGACTGCGAATAAGAGCCATAAAGAGATTGTGAGTAACTACAGACTTTACAATTATTTTCAAAATATGAAAAAAATTTGCGGTTCTCATAAAATGACGTGAAATCCGTTACATTGTGATATATTATCATAAATATTATGACATATTTTCAGGAAACATGTATTATGAATATTATTTTTCGAAATTGTAGGACATTTCAAGCACGTCTACATTGAACCAGAAAATATTGCACAATAGAAAAATTGAAATTATATAGTCATGGTATTTGAATAATACCTAGTATGGTATTTTTCCGAACTCTGCTTTACAGCTTTCAGAGATCCTATCTTCTTCCACACATCGTCCTAAATGCTTATTGGGAATGTTTATAGTTATTATGAAAATATTTGGCTAAAAACCAACTAAAACGTTAAATAAAATATAACGATTTTTTTATGAATAGTTTTGCGTAATAATCGTTATCAAAATTGAGCTATAAATACAGATTTATAAAAAAAATCGAGCCGATATAGGTTCTTTAAATTTTGAAAAGTTGGAAGTCGATCAATCAGTTTAAATTTTTTAAGAAAATTAAAAGTAGCAAATTGCTTCCTTAAGCTTTTAGAACAAAGCTGAAAGCTTACTTTATGAGCAAACCAAAATTAAAAATATAGCACCTCATAGAGGAAGCCTTGAACATCGTGCATCTTGAGCATCTTGCATCTTGAGCACCGTGCATCTTGAGCACCGTGCATCTCGAGCACCGTGCGTCTTGAGCACCGTGTTTCGTATTTGCGTCCGCCATATTGAATCCTCCATTTTGACTCTTCAAACCCTGATTTCAGTTTGGCATTCAGTGACCCCAAAAACCACAAGGTACTCACTTTCGTCAAGATAAAGTGATTTTTGAAATTTGCGTTCGCCATATTGGATCCGCCATTTTGAATTTTGAAAACCTGATTCCAAATTCAAATTCAGCCACTCCGGAAAACGAGATATACTCACTTTCGTCAAAATCAAACCATTTTTCAAATTTCGCTCCGCCATATTCGATCCGCCATTTTGAATTTTGGAAATTTGATGTCAAATTCGAATTCAACGACTCCAAAAACATTTACACTGAGACCTTAAAGCAAATCTATGAAAATTTTTTTCCAACACAAAAATGGCACGAAAACGTCTTTTTCGCCTCACTGCGAAAGGATTAAGCAAGAAAAGGCTAAATTTCCATAAATTTCTATAAATGTCCATGTGAGCGGTAAAATGACCGCATAAATTACCATCAAGGTTTTTAAATGAAAAAAATCGTCTTTCTCTTGGCGTTCGATTGCAACAAAGAAAATCCATACAAAATAAAGAGTAAAGACATTTATTTTTGAAAACAATACATGAAAATTGAATAAATTGCTTTTATTTGTTAAACCTTGATCAAAACTCTCGTTTTTTCTCTTCACACCTGCTCCTTTCTCTCTGAGCTCGGACTTCCGAACTTCCTCGTTCGGACGTCCGAACGAGGCGTCGGGCGTCGGGGAAGTGCTCGGACGCACTTCCGAATATTTACCGTAAATATTCGGAAGTGCGGCTTTTCCCAAAAATGAAGATTTTTTATTTTTTATTTTTCAATCACTTAACAGGCATGCCCAACAATCATAATCAGTCGGGGGAGGCTGAAAAAATCCTGAAAAACATAGTTTTTTAAGCAAAAAACTGATATTAAGGTTTCTCCATTTTTCCACTTTCCCAACATCAGAACACATATTACAGGTGTGTAAGGGGGAAGGGGGGTGTATGGACACACACACAC
>JBAJMU010000148.1:7662-20464 GCA_037952995.1 Hyposoter didymator | reverse complement strand
GCTCCCGTTTTGCACAGATGTTAATCTAGACCAGCTCTTTGTTCACGGACAATTTCGTCAGAACAGCTCAAAAAATATGAACTCTACGGCATTTTGAAATTTTCGAAAAAATGGTGTCGGCACTCTAATTTTCGCAAATTTCGAGATTTATTATCAACTTTTTTTTTTATAAATAGAGTATCTTGATAGGAAGGTTGGTATTGAATTTGGAAATAATCGGTAGGACGGTTTGAACTTTATGGGTTTTCGAATTTTTCGAAAATCTTAGTTTTTCGAAAAATATCGAAATCTTGTAAGATATTATGTATAAGTCAGTACTCCCTCTGTACTTTCGAGCAAACTTGTCGGAATGATTGAATTTAAATGCAAATACAAGAAAGTAAAAAAATGCTGCAAATTGAAATTTGCAAATGGCTTCCTCAAGTTGCTCAAGATGCACGATGCTCAAAGCTTCCTCTATGAGGAAGCCAATTGCAAATTTCAATTTACAGCATTTTTAGGATTTGCTATCGCGAACATCGTTTTTATTTCACGAATCGATTCGTAAGGTCGATCGGAGTGAAGGAAAAAATTGAGAATTAAAAATTCGTTCCGGAACAGCACCGTTCAGGGGGTTAAATTTTTAAAAAATTTCTACTCCGCCCTTAGAAAGGGTTGCCACTCTTTTTCAGGTATCGATCAATATTTCGACAATCAATATTGCTAATATGACATTATTGATATGGCAGGTGACCTTTTTGAGAATCGCAGATCAATCCAAGTGGAGATGCAGGTGAACCCGATCCACAATATTAGTTACGTGTTGGAATCATTGCGTGGAACCTTAGAATCATTTATTTAATGGTCGAGTGTTATACGATGCATTAAAATATTCGACGACGTGCAAGGGATGAGAATTCTTCCTCATTGCTCTACGACAGATCAATCTACCCATTTTTGCCAGAAATTAAAGACGACAATGTGATAAGTAATAGCAGGCAATCATAGTTCCCCTCCGTTCTTATCGTTCACCATGGCCTGAAAATTTCATTCATTCACACCTTTTTTGGCGTCAGAATGTGTTTGCAAAATATCTTTTGACAGGTGAGGCGAATGTCACTCGATACGTCAAAAGCCTTTCGCGCGGAAGTTCGCTTTATGAGACGTCAATTACAAAACAGTCGACAGTCTGGTCATTTCATTGCCTGCACGAGCCTTGTTTAGCCATCCAATTCTACACCCTTGAGGCGTCGCTCATCATGGCGACAAGCGGCCACCGGATTGGCTCAAAAAGTCAAAATTCTATCGCTTCCCATTTGAAAACTATCGAAAATAAAAAAATTCGGTCAAGTGGTTCGGCTTAAAATGTCGTCCCAAACTCGGGATTCTCCGGCTCGTAGGTTTTTCTGAATCAACCTGCATTAGCAGGGCCCAGGTTCAAAAAGACTTCCCGTCCGGGTACCCTCGGGTTTGGAACGATTTTTTAAGAATTCCTACTTAGCCGTTTTGCAAAATTTGAAGTAGTTTTCAAATGGTAGGCAATCGAAATCGAGTTTTTTCAGCCAATGAGAAGGTCGCTTGCCGCCATGATGTCCGACGCCTCAGTGTCGTCGGACTTAGGGGCTGAGACGAGGCTCTCGCTCGCATTCAGAGCAAATATTTTTGCCGATTGTTTCGGAGGTAATTTCACACGACACGACTTGTGCGCAAAAAGTATCTTTGTGCCGTGTGACGTTAAGAACGTGTCGGCTGACAGGATCGCTCGGATTCTTCTAACCCTCGGAAAATAAAAAATAGTGACCGACGGTATCCCGCGCGAATGAAATCGAAAGTCAGGAAATCGAACACTCCATGTTAATTAGTTCGAGTAAAGGGGCAAAAAAAATGTAAAAGAAATTTGAAAAATCGTTAAAATCAGTGTCAAAAAAATGTGTCAGTGAAATCAAATTTTCTTCGATAAGTCGTTCGACAACGCGGGAATGCGGACTTTGTGAACGGTGTCAGAAAAGAATGACGAGGGCGATGTCAAGAAAGACAAATATCGGCCCAGAGGGAAACTGTTTTTACAACAAAAAAAAAAAGTGTAACCAATTTAAAGAAGTAGAAATGAAGAAAATGGTGAAAATGATTCGAATGACGACGACGACGAAGACGACGACGAAGAAGACGACGACGAAGAAGACGACGACGAAGAAGACGACGAAGACGAAGAAGACGACGACGACGATGACGAGGAAGTAAACAAAGACCGAGATGAGACTTTCGAAAATTGTCAAAATCAAACAATTTTAATGTTGACCCACAAAAAACATTCAAAAAATAATTTAAAAAAAGTCAATCGCTTTTATTTGTATTTCTTGGGAACAAATTTTTTTAAATATCAAGGAAATTGTAATAATGAAGATTTTTCGGAAAACTACACGAATGTGTCCAAAGAATCTCGGAAAAAGCGCGTGTTTCACTCGCGACCGGTAAAGCAGGCTGGGAACCAACCGAATCCTCGCCATTTTTTACAGCAGATGCTCGAAATGACCGCCTGCCATTTCGACACACAGCCGGGCATGTCTTAAGAGGCTTGCACCGCATCGCCGCAAAATTTCCGGAGTGATGCATCGCAGTGCTGCTAGAATGCGAGCCTCCAAGTCCACCCGATCTGCAACTGGTTCCCTGTACACAAACGACTTCACGTGCCTCCACAGGAAGAAATCCAGCGGATTCAAGTCGGGGGAACGTGCAGGCCAATCTTCGACGCCACCCCGTCCGATGACTCGATCGCCAAACTTTTCGCGGAGAGTTGCTTGCGCTCGCCTGCTGGTATGAGCTGGCGCTCCATCCTGTTGAAAGTGAGCCCTCTCGAACTCGGGTAGTGTCATCCCGGCGCGGATACACAACCTCCTTGACGTGCACGGAGGAATTGGCACTACCTTTCCGCAGTGAGGCTTCCGGTGAAGTTCAATGGTCCAATCTGAAAACATGAAAAGGGAAAGAAGGGTCGAAGAAAAGAGGAAGGACTATAAGAGAGGTTTGCGGGGAGAGAAAGTGATTTTTTTTTGTAGTTTCGTAAAAATGACGACAGCTGGAGTTTTTAAAATAAAAACATCGAATGTATTTCTTCTCTACTAATTATTTTGGTCATTCACTTACCAATTTATCGTCATATATCCCAACCCAAAGGTTTAGAGGCAGAAATCGTAGTTGGTGATTTCGAGCGACCGTTTCTTGTGGATTATTCTCCTTCTCGCTCCAGACATGGAAGTTATGAGAATTCCACGCACCGTCCCTTCCGAATGTTGATTCATCGGAATAAATTATGCGGCCGACAAATCCCGGATCAGCATCCTCTCTGTCAATAATGAATTGACAGAAGTGCAGCCTTGCCGGAAAGTCTTCCAGCTGCAAGCACTGCACTCGCGTGTAGTGGAAGGCATGTCTCTTTTCGGCCTTCATGGTTCGTTGGACCGTGCCGTACGACGTCCCTAAATGTCTCGCAACCCTGCGAATGCTAGTCGTGGGGTCAGCAGCAAACTCTTCCAGGATTCTCTCTTCTAGCTCTGCAGTTCGGGCTGTCCTGGGAGCACCGCAATCTTTTTTATCGGGTAATGCCCGGCCCGTATCGTGAAATCGTCGGAACGCGCTCATGATCGTTTTCACCGACATACCCCGTCTCAATATATTTCGCGACCATTTGGGCGTATTCCCGCGGCTCGTAATGCGCTATATCGAAAAATGATAACAGAAATCTGTCACAGCACTGATGACAGGAGAGAAAAGACTGCTATTTGTGGCAAATATTGACTTTTACGCTCATTTGTTCCAGATGCATCGCCTAGTCTTTTTTTCGATCACGAACATCGCTCGTGCTATGTTTTTCATGTAAAAAACGGGAAACGCCAAACGCCATTACGTTATACGCCAGTTGGGAAAGAATCGGATATGTTTTCATTAATTTATTGGATGAAAGGTCGTTCTTATAGTGTGGAATCGACGAGTCATATTGTGAGTTCCTCTGGATATTGCACCCGTGCGAAATGGGGGAAAAAATCCTACCAAACCCGGCTATTAGCTCAATCAGGTAGTTTATCGTTATCTTTATGGAAACATTCAATTTCTTAATACATTTTTCAAATAATATTAGACGATGAAGCTTGGCTGAAAAAGTTCATCGTCAATACGGATGGCATAATAACTGGCGAATTGAACGAAGACTTGCCATCTGGTATTGGTATGTATTTTGGTAATTTCGAGTTTTTTCTTCTATCACCAAATATTTACGCGTGTGAAACGAGTTCATTCGTTATCACTCGTTATTTTCGAAGTCGCTGTATGGCATTTCGCTGAATACACTTTTCAACGCAGGTTTTAGTACTGCTGTTGATACCGCTGAAGATTCCAACATTGTGGAAAAAATAATTCGTGTGATGCCACTTCCGAACCCCCCGAGAAAAATAAAGCAGAAAAAAATGATGTTGAAGATAATGTTTCCGGGGAAAATAACAACTCGTCCGTCGCAGTTTCTTCAACGGTGTGAAATTTCCTGATGCTTTTTTTTTATCGAGAGACGCGGCAGCGACTCAACGCGAAGTATTGAAAAAGAGCGTAGCACGAGCCCGCCGCACCCGTAACAGTAAAATCGGGGTTTTATGGCGTCACAAAAACTTTGAATTTTGATATACTTATACTCAAAATACATTGGAATGGATTCGAGAAAGTTGTAACAACTTTGAACTTCCATAACCCATCGGTCACAAAAAATATATATGTCGGGATGATCGGAGTGGCCTGGCTTACTTCTTTTGCAAGAAAATTGAAAAAAAAAGAAAAAGAAAAGAAAAGAAGAACGACAGTCAGTTGAGCAGCACGGAACGGTGACGGTCGGACGTAACTCGCGACATCGATGAATTGTATTTCCATAAAAGAAAGTTATAATTATTTGTTCATTTCATGCTCCATTAATAAAAATACGGAGTAACTATGCGCAATACGCGTAAAACTCAGAATTCGACAACAGACACTGATCCTTCTCCGACATATATGTATTTTTTTTTCATTTTCTTAATTATGGATTCCTGATGTTTCGTTTTACTGACTGAATCTATTTGCAATCCACCTAGGTTGAGTTGATCCCAGGAAGTGGTGTAAAATTACCGCAAAAAACGTTAGAAAAAATAACTGGTAAGTTTCGTAAGGATCCTCGCCGGCTAGTAGGAGCACTCCTGAAAATTTTAATCGAGAAAGAAAATTTGAGGGGTATGACCCTCGTGGCGACAGATAAATATGCAGCGATTCCGGAAGATGTGAAAAACGCAGTTGAAAGTTAGTCATTTCGAGCTATTTTTTTCAAAGCTTTGTCTTTATTTATTATTATTAATTATTCCTGCCGACCTGCCTTACGAATAAAAAAAAATCCTCCCCAGGATACCAGTTGGAAACGGTTTCCGAAGAACTGCGACTGAAACCAGCGGCCTACAAAAGATGGTTGACGCTGTTATGCTACAATTTGAGAGCCAAGAAGTGATGCCCTGTGCTACAATTAAACATTTTTTCCCAAATAATACGAATAAGAGCAATTGACTTTTTAAATTGTTTTATTAATGTTTGTCGTAGATCAACATCAAAATTGTTTGAAAAATAATTTGAAAATTTTTCGAGAGTCTGCTCTCGGTCTTTTTGCTTCCTCATAGAGGAAGCTATGTGACGGTGAAATTTTTTTCTCTCCAGTTTTCGATGTCAATGTGCTTAAAATGTCCCAAAACGTCGAAAAATCATATCTACAAAAAATGTCCGGATGTGTGTGTACATGTGTGTGTGTGTGTGTATGTTCTGGCACTGTAAAATTCAAATGTTTATAACTCGAGAACGGTTTGAGCTACATGGCTCCCGTTTTGAAGAGATGTTAATCTAGACCAGCTCTTCGTTCACGGACAATTTAGTGAGAACAGTTCAAAAAATACGAACTCTATTTTCTTCTTCGTCATCGTCGTCGTCGTCATCGTCTTCTTCGTCGTCATCTTCTTCGTCTTCTTCGTCTTCCTCGTCGTCCTCTTTTTCGTCGTCGTCCTCTTCGTCGTCGTCCTCTTCGTCGTCGTCGTCGTCGTCGTAATCCCTATCGTCGTCGTCGTAGTCCCATTTGTAATCCTTGGTCCTCTTACTTTAGCACAAAATTCCAAAAAATGAATCATTTTCAACATTTCTTTTATTTCTACTCCTTTAAATTGTTTACACTTTTTTTTTGTAAATACAATTTCCCTCGGGGCCGATATTTGTCTTCCGCGACACCGTCCACGACGTCCGCATTCCCGCGTCGTCGAACGACTTATCGAAGAAAATTTGATTTCACTGACACATTTTTTTTACACTGATTTCAACGATTTTTTTAATTTTCTTTTACATTTTTTTGCCCCTGTAACTCGAACTAAGGAAGTTGGAGTGTTCGATTTCCTGACTTTCGATTTCGTTCGCGCGGGATATCGTCGATCACTATTTTTTATTTTCCGAGGGTTAGAAGAATCCGAGCCATTCTGTCAAGCTGACACATTCTCAACGTCACACGGCACAAAGATACTTTTTGCGCGAAACTCGTGTCGTGTGAAATTGCCTTCGAAACAATCGGCAAAAATATTTGCTCTGAATGCGAGCGAGAGCCTCGTCTTAGCCCCTATGTCCGACGACACTGAGGCGCCGGACATCATAGCGGCAAGCGACCTTCTCATTGGCTGAAAAAACGCGATTTCGATTGATTACCATTTGAAAACTACTTCAAATTTTGCAAAACGGCTAAGTAGGAATTCTTAAATAATCATTCCAAACCCGAGGATACCCGGACGGGAAGTCTTTTTGAATCACCCTGTATATATATTTTTTTCGGAAGGGAAATGGAGCTTCGTTACTGTTGCGCCCAGATCGCAACCAAATCCCGTAAAATATAAAACGATCGTCAGCCAACAGGCTATCGACCTTCTAAGTGAAAATTATGCACATTCCTCACAAAAGTTAAGTGAACCTCGAGCTCGTGCACCGAGCGAGGCCACAAGAAATGCTGACGATCAAAATTCACAATCGACCGTCCCGATCCACCTAAACTCCGGGCAATAACCCCAAGACATCAAGACGATCGATTGCTCAATAAATAACATTTCCACTAACTAATTACCACTTCCCTCAAATATCACCTCCATTAATATTAACAACACCTACTTTATAAAAAGGGGAAGCAACGCCAAAACAAGCAATCTGCAATTAGACATCAAACCATAAAATCATTAGTAACACCGATTGGTCTCGAGGCAATCAACCTGATTGTAACTAAACTATCTTGAATAAACCTTAGTGATTAAAACTGACAGTATTGAGTTGGAGATTAACTCAACCTTGGCAACATCCCGAACTATCCGTCCTTGCAAACTCGCCCCCACGAGACGGTTTGCACGGGCACAACATTGGTGGCAGCGGTGGGATTGCCACAACTCAAGAACTCGACTACAACACTACGGTGAAAGAGAGGTCTACAACGCCGAAGGACGACACCTGTCAAGTATCCGAGGATCAGCCGAACGAGGACAACGGGCCCAAAGCTGTTCAAATTCGACATCCCGGAAAACGACAACCGTCCACCCAAAGAGCGGACCAATCTACCAAGCAGACCCATCAGATTCGAGAGGAAGCCAGCTAGTGGACCAGCAACGGTAGCAGCATCACCAGCAGCATGCAGATCTACCAGACCATCCTACTGTAAGTGACGGAACAATTTCTTATGTAAACCGCCAAAACCAGTCGCGAAAATAGCGAGCGAACCAAAATACGTATGTCCAACGACGAGCTTGTAAACCGTCTTAAATTACCAGGCACACGTACTCTTTCTCGGTCCCTAGACTCATTTTTCAATCGAAATCTCACTTTTACTCGTTCCCCCAAAGTCGAATTTTCCCCGTCGGTCAAAAATATTCAAAGAAATCGAAGCACAGACACTCTTAATCAATATCTCGACTCAGAAGAATCTTTTCGAGACGCGGAAGAAACCGATAGCTTCAATCGAACCAATTTACCAGAATTGTCTTTGTCCATTATCCCGCACCACGTCGACATGCCCGAAACCGTAAATATCGACGACTCACACGCCGGTCCAGGCGGAAGTGGGCAAAATAATGGCGCCCCCCAAACCCCTCCAAGAAGGGCGCGAGCAGGCATGTCCCTAAGCGAGGCACGAGCTATTATTCCAACTTTCGACGGCGAAAACCCGAGACGCGCAAAAACCTTACTTGACGCGTACGAAATAGCCCACAGCCTAGTAGACGAGTACGACAAACCAACCCTTTTGAAACTGGTATTAGCCACAAAACTGACAGACGACGCACGGGAAGACATTCGCTATAAAACAATCGAATCATACGACGCGTTCAGACAACACATAACAGAACGATACGGGGTTAAACGAACAGTAGAAGCCTTACAAGTAGAAATGCACACGTGCAAACAAAACCATAACGAAACCATAGCCGAGTTTGGCAAAAGATTGCAAATTCTCACGATGGAATTAATCGAAGCCAGCGTCGAACTCGAAACATCGATAAGCGACAAACTCGCGGTAGAACGCTATGTGAAGAAAATGGCGTTAGCATATTTTCAACGCGGACTCAAAAAAGAATATCAAATCCTCGTTAAAGCAAAAGGGTACCCAGACTTAATATCAGCCATAAAAGGGGCCCAAGACGAAGAAACCATCCTGCAAGGCTATGAATCAGTAGCCAAACAGACGCACTCCGAGAGGCGTCATGAATTTTGCCAAAAGTGCAGAAAACCAGGACATTCGGCCAAAGACTGCCGAAGCTCGAATTCGTCAAACGGACGAAACAATTTACCCGTTCCCACAGGTAACATAGGGGCAATAACCTGCACCTACTGCAAAAAATCTGGCCATCACTGGAAAGAGTGTCGCAGTAGGCTCCGGCAAAGAAATCAGGGTCAAAATGGCTCTGGACAGCGCCAAAACAACTCCCATAACAATTCCGGAAGAAACCACGGCAATTACAATGGGCGAGCAGGTAACAGCGACAACCGAAACAACAACAATCGTAATAACAACAATCGTGACAACAATCGTCAGAATAATGGTCGCAACAACAACAACAACAACGGTCCCCGCAATAACAACGCGACAGGTGAAAATTCAGGTGACCAGAAAACCACAGTGGGGTCATTCACGGTCAACTCCGTCGAGGCGACGGAGAACCTCACCGTCAGCAAAATTATCGAGCAACGAGCTACAGGACAGCTCAAAAACCACGGGTCCATCCAAGCGGGCACGACCCACGCAGGCATCCGAATTTACGCAATAAACCCAGACGAGTCGGCAACAGATTTCTTCATCGCCTCACCACAGGCAGCCGAAAAAGTTCTCACCCTAAAAAGCGATACAGGCGCACAATGCTGCCTGATAAAGAAAAGTGCCATCCACCCGGACACCGAGGCCGTCGACGAAACGGTCGAACTAAAAGGGGTCGGGGGAAAAATTTTCCACGCTATATGCAGAGTGGAACTGGTGTTGGAGACACCAGCAGTTAACGTCCGCCACCGATTTTTCGTCATCGACGATTCGATCGGAATCAACACTGACGGAATCCTGGGAATGGATTTCATAAAGAGGCACAACGTGGACATCCTCGGTGGTCGTTCAATAAAAATTTATGGACACACCGAACCACTAATCGACGGAAACGGGAAACTGAAATTACCACCCCGTTCCGAGAGCGTACACTACGCCAAAAAGAAGCAACAGAAAAAAGGCTGCGTAATTGCCACAGAATTATCGCCAGGCATTACAATGGGCGGAAACACCGCCACAACAGGACTCGCATGCCCGATCGTCCTGAGGAACTCCCTGGAAGAAGAGGTCGTAATCAACCGACCCACCGTGGAAATCGAAGAGTTCCAAGACGAGCCCAAACAGGACTCGAATCAAGAGGAAAAACCTCCAACGATCAACGCGATCAGCAAGCAGGAAAGGCAGGAAAAACTCTGGAAAGAATTGGGAAACCAAGCACATCTCAACCCAGAGGAAGAAAAATTCCTAAGGGAATTCAACAACGACTATTCCGACGTATTCCATCTCGAAAAAGAAATACTCGGAACAACAGACCTTGTGAAACACCGTATATACACACGGGAAGGCGCCGTGCCGGTAAACATGCGCCCATATCGGTTGCCCGAGACTCACAAAAACGAAGTGATGACACAAGCACAACAAATGCTCAAGGACGGAATCATACGCCCGAGCAAAAGTCCGTGGAATGCTCCCTTACTGGTCGTTCCAAAAAAGGCCGACGCCGAAGGCAACATTCGCAAAAGAGTCGTAGTAGATTTTCGGAAGCTAAACGAGGTCACCGAAGGAGACTCCTACCCACTGCCTAATATTTCCGAAATATCGGACCAGTTGGGACGAGCAAAATACTTCACCACACTCGACCTTGCCTCTGATGGCCGAAGAAGATAAACAAAAAACAGCTTTCTCAACACGGATGGGACACTACGAATACAACCGCATGCCTTTCGGGTTAAGAAACGCCCCACCCACTTTCCAGCGACTGATGGACGCAGTTTTAGCGGGCCTACAAGGGCCAGAATGCTACGTTTACCTCGACGACATCGTCATCCACGGATCATCGTTCGAAGAGCACAACAATCGGCTTCGAGAAGTATTCGACCGCCTAAGAGAAGCTAACCTGAAAGTTCAACCTAAAAAATGTCATTTCCTGAGAAACCAAACGCAATATTTGGGTCACATCATCACCGAAGTCGGAGTGAAACCTGATCCTGAAAAAATAAAAGCTGTAAAATCATTCCCAGTTCCAAAAAACGTAAAAGAAGTTCAATCATTCTTGGGACTAGCCGGCTACTAACGGAAGTTCATACAAGATTTCTCAAAGCTAGCAAAACCACTCACGGAACTCATAAAAAAGGAGAAAAAATTCGAGTGGACTGAGACAGAGCAACAGGCGTTCGAACGACTCCAAGAAACGCTGAGCACAGCACCAATTTTGCAATATCCGGATTTTACAAAGCCGTTCATAATTACCACGGACGCATCGGATGAAGCAATTGGAGCGATTCTGTCACAAAGAAAAATAGGCGAAGATCTACCTATCTGTTACTCCAGCCGAACCCTAAATAAGGTGGAAAGAAACTATTCCACCACAGAAAGGGAAATGTTAGCCATTGTATGGGCAGTAACTCAATTTTTCCCATACATTTACGGTACGAAATTCATTATCGTAACCGATCACAAACCTCTCACCCGGCTTTTCAACGTAAAAGACCCAGGATCAAGGTTAATGAGATGGAGAATAAAATTGGAAGAATACACCTACGAAATCCAGTATAAAGCTGGAAAAAAGAATACAAACGCGGATGCACTCAGCAGAATATACGCAGTCATGCTGACTCAGGCCGAGCTACGTCACTCGACCGAGAAAAGAGGACGGGGAAGGCCGCGGAAGGCCGCGGGACCGCGGCCATCATGCATTCCAGAGCCGCGGCCATCATGCATATCAGACCCCGCCTCCCCACATGGTCAGGCGAAGGAAAGACAGAAGAAGACGAGAAAAGGACAGAACGAAAACAAACAGAAACAGCTGTCAGCAGAAAACACAACTCCAGAGGCAAGCGAAGGAGAGAGCGAGAGCGAAGGCGAGTCATCTGACTCCAGCTTAGAACGAACGTGCCCGAGCGAGACGGAGAGAAAGAAAATATTGAAAGAGTATCATGACGCTCCACTCGGCGGAAACCCAGGAATAAAAAGAATGACAGAAAGAATAAGAGAAAAATACACGTGGCCTGGAATGGTAAAAGAGATCCAAGACTACGTATCTGCATGCGATAAGTGTCAGCGAAATAAATTAACGCGAACGAAGAATGCACCCATGGTAATTACCGACACCCCAGATAAAGCGTTTGAAAAATGTGCGGTAGACATCGTAGGACCTTTACCCGAAACAGAGAGAGGAAATAAATACATTCTCACTTTCCAAGATGCGCTCACAAAATACAGCGCCACCGTACCTTTAAAAAATCAAGAGGCCAAGGGTCTAATTACCGAAATTATTTGCAGATACGGGACCCCGCAAAAAATTTTGTCCGACCAAGGAACAAATTTCCTCAGCGACCTGTTTAAAGAAATGTGCAAGCTCCTACACATTAAAAAGATTCAAACGACGGCTTATCACCCGCAATCGAACGGAGCCCTCGAAACATCTCATCGCACTTTGACGGAATATCTAAAAAATTTTATACAGGAAGATCAAACGGATTGGGACGAGTGGTTGCCGTACGCTATGTTTACGTACAACACCACCCCCCCACACCGCGACCCAATATTCCCCCTACGAGCTCGTTTTCGGCAAACGAGCCGAATTACCGACTGCACTCAAGCAACCCCCTCGAACAACATATACGTACGACGATTACGTCGCCGAATTGAGGGAACGGTTGCGAGCGACCTGGCAAGTGGCAAGGGAACAATTATTAACAGGAAAGGAAAAGGTAAAGGAATGCAGGGACAAGGCCGCCGGTAACACAGAATACCGCGTTGGCGACAAGGTCCTACTGCATGACCCAACCGTGCACCGAGGCAGATCAGCCAAGCTGACCCCCAAGTGCACGGGGCCCTATACTATTCAGAGTAAAGAGTCGGCCGTGAACTATATTATCAACCGCGGACGACGTACGATGCGAGTACACGTCGACCGCATTAAACCGTGCGTCGCCCACTAGCCGGCCGACAACATGGCCGCCGACAATATGGCCGCCGACAATATGGCCGCCGACAATATGG
>JBAJMU010000147.1:3144-28024 GCA_037952995.1 Hyposoter didymator | reverse complement strand
ACACACACCCTGTACTTACATCCGCATTCACGCTACCACTATCATTACCACTGTTACTATCATTATTATTTTTATTATTATTATTACCATTATCGCTACTATTACTACCCTATATTCAAATCTATTGTAACCACGTAATCGCTTTGATCCTACTTTATGAAACTTATATACCATAACCACCTATTATTGTAATCACCCATTCAAATAATTTTAGACGTAACGCATAGTATAACCATGCACTTTATAAAAAGAGAATAAATCTCATTATATTTCTTCACGGCAACACTCGACGTAATTCATTGAGCCCATGACACCGAACCAGATCCATTCCCATCACTACTAACATGCCACATCCACTAACCACCAGCGAACTAATCAAATTCAGAATGTTTCAGAATCTTTGGAAATATAGGTACAATACCCATTGGAAAATACGAAACGACAACCGAAAAACCAAAATTGGAAGGAAGCATAATTTAAAAGGAAGACCCATTTGGAATTGGAACCAAGACAAAATAATAACAACACCTCAAACCAGTAAAAGGAAAACTAATAAAGAAGAGACGACCAATAAGGAACGAAAAACCAATTATACGTAACAACCAACCGATAATGATAAATAACCCCGACCACACCCATCCGAAATAACACCCCACCCATACTAACAAGGACAACTAATCGACTTACTCAGTTACAGATTTCCAGGAAATAACTGAGGAACAGACAAAAATGAATTCCAAGGAAGACCAGAATTACCAAAATCTCACAATAAAGAACCAACAATGCAACGAGGAACCGAAATACCTACAACCCCGACACAATGAAATTAACCAGACCCTTATACACTTTCACACAACCCTTTCTCACAAACAACACAAATTTTATATAGAGTCACACTCAAAATTAATCTTATGTACAATTATTTTTCATTATATAGAGCCATAGAAACAAACAAACTTGTAACCTACGATGCGGAGCATCGTTTTGTAAGAGGGGAAGTGTCACGGCAGCGCCCTATACATTCTTTTCCAAACTCTTTCCCACATTCGTACCCGATACCTCACATCCGTTACCAATCATTCCCACACTCCAAACTCCTAGCTCAGCATCCTAATCTTATCTTTGCATTCCTCAGCGCCTTCTTTGTCCCACGAGTCTCAACTTCTCCTTCGCTTCATCTCCCCTCTACCACTTCACCAAATCTTTCTCCTTTATTCTAAGCCTCGACTCCTTAGTTCTTCACCATCCTTCGAACCACTTATACCATGTGAACTCCCTCAGTTATACCGAGCCTCAATATATTTCACCAGTAACCACATTCTTCGTCTTCTTCATTTCATTCGTATTTTTATTTCACCCTCGCGATCTGGCCATTACAATGGCCACCAACGAGACTTTCATGAAATTCCATTATGATTTCTTTCCTTTTTTCAGTTGGTGGCAAGGTAAGTTTACCATAACAGATTGTCACGTTTATTTTTGAATTTTCAAAAACGGCGTGCAACCATTCAACTAATCCACTGGGAGGCAATGTGTCCGTAAAATCACCTGATCTCGAGATACGAAACGACTTTACGTTTTCTTCGACACGAATGTTCTTTAGACGTTGCAATCCCTGAGTAAAAACTTCAGGCTTGATCGCATCGTAATAACGATTTCTCGTCATTACGCTGAAAATCTTGTTTCCGCCTACTGGCGTTATTGCAATTTGACCAGTTCGCAAATTCTGAGTTTAATTGCATCAGCGTCAATCTTCCCGAGATCATCCAAAAGTTTACCAATCGGGGTAGACAATTCACCGTCTGCGGAAATAAAATGAACTATATTATCCGGCTTTTAGGTCAGACACTCTCGAGTGCCGAGTATCGGGCGAGATTTCTGTTTTAAGGCGGATTTTTCCTGAATTATTTTCTCCTTAGTATCGGAGGAATCAGAATCCGACGAGGAATCCGTCGAGAGGGGAAGGATCGCGAGAGCATCAGGGCAATCCAGGTTAACGCCAATTGTCTTGTCTTGCGTGCGATCTTCGTCCGCCTCGATCGCGCGCGATGAGGTTTTTCGTTTGGGAAACGGGGTCGAGCGCGCAGTAGGGTCATTTTGTCTTGGAGGAATAGACCATCTTACCGTGCGTTGTTTATTCTCAGATATGATCTGATCCGTGGAGACGCCTCCAGGATCAACCACTTCTGGCTGGGTTTTCTTCATTGGATCTTGTTCATCGTCGGCGTCTGTCCCGTCCAGTTCGATGCCCCGTCGGTTTTTTTCTCCTTTCAGACTAATTCGTCGGAGGAGTTCGTTCTCCGTCACGTGTTTCTCACGTTCGGCTAACCTTTGCAGACGCTGAATCAAATCATCGTCGCAACCTGATTTAATCAAGGGATCCGCCGCATCTAGAATCTCCTGGGCTTCAGAGTCGACTTCATCTCCCTCCGAGACAAAGTCAGGCCAATCGAACCTTTCTTGACCTTGGGCTTCGTTGAAATCGGGCTCGAAACGCTTTTCTAGCAATTCTAAGGTCTTGTCATATTTATGAATCGATTCCCGAATCGACACAGTATCGACCTTGGGCGATCGCAAGCGAGATTCGGCTATTTCCATATCTTCGAAAACCTCACTATCATCTGAGTCGTATGATGGGGGATTCAATAATACGGCGATCCCAGGTAGGTGAGACGAGGACGCCGTTGGTTCAGTAACCTCAGTCACCGGGGCATCCTCCTCGGCTGGCCTGGCGGCCACCTTGGGTTTAATGGGACATTTTGGGGGTAACAAGGGAGCAGGCAGAGTACTTCGATGAAGCCGCTGTATCGGAGGATCTGAAACCTCGCTGCTCGATTCTACCGTACTCTCGGGGACAGCCGGAATCGCAGGTAACGTACGTAACCTCGATCGCGTTCGTTTCGCGACGGCGCTTGTATCAACCGCGACCGGAGGCGTTCTCCGTTTCAAGACCGGCCGGGGTCTCGGGATAATTTTCCTCTTTCCCGTCGGTGAAGCACCTGACGAAATGGGCATCACCAATTTAGCGACCTTTTCGTCTTCATTATTGTCGGCGCAACTTGATTCGGAGAAGCTTGATTCATCTGTTTTTGCCGGGTTGCGTGACAACGCATCCGCGTTTATGTTCAAACGGCCCGGTTTATAAACAAAATCATAATCGTACTCCCTGAGACGCATTTTCCAGCGATTAAGCCTCTTTCCTGGATCGACGGTTGTTCGAAACCATTTCAACGGCTCGTGATCGCTAACAAGGGTGAACTTTTTACCGTAGACATATGTCGCAAACTGCTCAATCGAGTCGATGATTGCGAGACACTCCTTTTCGGTGGTTGAGTAGTTTAGTTCAGGGCGCTGGAACACGCGTGAATGATACGCGACAGGCAAATCGTGCCCATCGTGTTCTTGTGACAATACAGAACCTAACGCGATATCCGAAGCATCGGTAGTTAATTTAAACGGCTTGTTCAAATCGGGGTATTGCAAAATTGGCTCAATGCAAAGCGCTCTACGCAGTCGCCGGAAACGTTTCCTTTGCGGCGAGTTCCAGACTACCTTACTTCCCTTTTTCAATAGGTCAGACAAGGGTTTCGATAATTCAGCGAAATTTTTGATGTATCGGCGATAGTATCCGGCCAATCCAAGGAATTGCCGAATATTTTTCTGATTCTTTGGCGTCGGGAAGTGCTTGACAGCATGCAACTTTTTCGGGTCCATTCGTAAGCCCTCTGAGCTTACTATGTGCCCAAGAGACGTTACCTCTCGACGCAGGAAGTCGCATTTGTCGGGTTCCAGACAGAGATTCGCCTCCTCTAGCCGCAGCATGAGTCGGCGAATCTTCGTCTGATGCTCCGAAAGGGTTTCCGCGAACACGACTATGTCATCCAGATAGACGAACATTTCCGTGCCCTGGAGTCCTATCAGCACACGATCCATGAGGCGCTGGAAAGTTGCAGGCGCATTCTTCAACCCCTCCGGCATTCGATTGTACTCGTAATGACCATTAGGCGTAGAAAATGCGGTCTTCACAGCGTCTCGAGGATCCATAGGAATTTGTTGGAAACCACTGGCGAGGTCGAAGGCAGAAAAATACTGTTACGTTTAACGAAATAAACACAAGGCTTAAAGGGACGACACGATATTTATTAACTTTTTCTTTACACTCTGAATTCTTCCTCCATCCTTTCACTTTCTCGATTCTCCCAATCCTCTCTTGTTTACTTTTCTTTTTACTGTCATTCTTTCCGTTGTCATGTCAACCGTCCCCGTTCGTTCTTCTGTCTTTTTCTCCCCTAAAAAATAACAGCATCCCTCTAACGTTACACTGCTCCCCCCTATTTTTAGTTGCCGCCCCGGCAACTACCTAACGAACAAAAAAACTAGGATGTGGTTGTCATGGTCCATCCAATTTCTAAACCCGACCTTATTACACTGCCCTGGCATTTGCCCAAGACCCGAGGGAAAACCATGACTAAAAAACCTGGGAAGGGCCGTGTGTACAATTCAAAAGCTAATTAACACAAAAAAACAAATTATTCTTGTAAACTGTACAGTCTGTCTCCCGTTCATCGTTAAATAATTTCAATTAAAAAAAATGTTCTTCTATGTTTTCTTCTTTTCTTTTTGTAGCATAGCAGATACTTCTTTCTTGAATCTGAATGTGTTTCCTTTTTCATTATCATCGAGACCTGAACTCCATTGAATCTGTAAACCAACGTTGTCTTTTCTTAATAAAAATGCTAATGAATATATCCAAAATGTACTTTAATCCAACGATCGTAATCTGACATTGATGCCCTTCCGGAAAGATTTTATTCTATTATTATTATTATTTTTTTTTTGCATATCACCATCAAGCAGTTACCGATTTCTTTTACTGCATCCATTTCCGGATTCTCCGGAAATCCTTCCAGAACGCTATTCTACACCTTTTTTTTTTGTGTAATCCGAATTAGCGTTCAAGACTCCAGCCGAGCAATCCTTTCCCACTTTTCGGCTTCAATGTTTACTCAACTGGTATTTCAATTAATTCTCTTTTTTTTTCTTTTTTTTTTATTCCGCATACAAAGCCAACCGATCGATATGAGCGATCTTGAATTTTCCTCGAGAACCTTTTTGAATACGATAGACGACATCGTTTATTTTTGTCTTTACAATAAATGGGCCTTCCCAATCGCGTTGTAATTTTGGGCATTTCCCTTTGGTTTTACGGGGACTATACATCCAAACTTTTTGTCCCAGTGAGAATGAAATCATGTGTGATTTCAAATCGAATCTCGTTTTGGCCTTGTCACTTTTTAAAATTAAATCATTCCGAACCTTCTCGTGAACTGAATTCATTTTGTTTTTTAGTTGACAGACGAATTCTGGAATAGTGTGAGTATCATGGTTTGTTGGAGATTTCCCGTAAATGAGATTCAACGGAAGTTTCAGTTCTCTACCCAACATCATCATTGCTGGGGAGAATTCCGTTGTTTGATGTTTCGACAAACGATACTCTAAAAGGAAAACGGGGATCCATTTATCCCAATCTTTTTGATTGTCCGCAACAAATTTTGACAAATATTGAAGAATGGATCTGTTGAGACTTTCAACTAACCCGTTCGATTGAGGATGTAATGGGGTTGTTCTTGTCTTTTTGATACCCAGGAGTTTCAGGGTTTCTTGAAATACTTGCGATTCAAAATTTCTACCCTGGTCGGAATGTATTTTCAGAGGAATACCAAAACGAGAAATAACGTGACTCAAGAGAGCTTCTGCAACCGCAGTTGCTTGAAAATTGGGGAGAGGAATTGCTTCAGGCNGAGTATCATGGTTTGTTGGAGATTTCCCGTAAATGAGATTCAACGGAAGTTTCAGTTCTCTACCCAACATCATCATTGCTGGGGAGAATTCCGTTGTTTGATGTTTCGACAAACGATACTCTAAAAGGAAAACGGGGATCCATTTATCCCAATCTTTTTGATTGTCCGCAACAAATTTTGACAAATATTGAAGAATGGATCTGTTGAGACTTTCAACTAACCCGTTCGATTGAGGATGTAATGGGGTTGTTCTTGTCTTTTTGATACCCAGGAGTTTCAGGGTTTCTTGAAATACTTGCGATTCAAAATTTCTACCCTGGTCGGAATGTATTTTCAGAGGAATACCAAAACGAGAAATAACGTGACTCAAGAGAGCTTCTGCAACCGCAGTTGCTTGAAAATTGGGGAGAGGAATTGCTTCAGGCCATTTGGTAAAGTAATCCATGACAACAAGCAGATATTTGTTACCATTTGTCGATTTAGTTAGAGGGCCAAGGATATCGATAGCGATTCGTTCGAACGGGCAACCCACGTTAAAAATTTGGAGTTCTCCTTTAGTTTTTGTTGACGGTCCTTTTTTCTCGAAACAAATTGGACATTTTTTGCACCAATCTTCCACATCTGGTTTGCATGACGCCCAATAAAATTTTCGACGAATTTTTGCTGACGTTTTATTTATACCAAATGTCCGCCTGAGGGGGAATCATGAGCCTCATGTAGGATTTTTGGAATTAACTCTTTGGGGACTACGCTTTGCCAAACGATTTTAGAAAAATCTGGCGACTCCCAACGTCTAACCAACAGATTATCCTTCAATTCCAGAGATTCCCAATGAAGAAGATATATTTTGATAAAAGCATCCAGATGGGAGATAGTTGACCAAACCGGGCGAATATTTTCTTTTTTGTATTTCTTTATTAGATTTAGAGTTGAATCTTCTTCTTGGAATTTGATCCAATCTATGTTGTCATCAAACTCACAAATAGTTTGATAACTCGCTTTTTCCAGTTCATAATTTTTTTGTTCCATTTTTTGACATTTCTTACAATCAGAAGTAATGCAAGGTCGTCTAGACAATCCGTCTTCCTTTCGCATGATTACGACCAGCCCTATGAACTATGACGAAGTCATATTGAAATAAAATTTCTAGCCAACGCGCTACCTGGCCTTCCGGATTTTTAAACGATAATAACCATTGAAGTGAAGCGTGATCAGTTCGAATTGTAAATCGACGACCAATAAGGTAATGATGAAAATGAACGACCGATCAAACCACTGCTAACAGTTTTCGACGAGTAACGCAGTAATTTTTTTCAGCGTTATTGAAGACTTTACTAAAATAACTGATCACTTTTTCTTCTCCGGACTGAATTTGAGATAATACAGCTCCAATTCCGTTATTTGAAGCGTCAGTATCAAGAATGAACGGTTCCGAATGGGAGGGATAAGCCAAGATGGGAGGAGAAATTAGTAATTTCTTCAGATTGTCGAATGCTGTGTTGGCGTCTGAATTCCATAAAAACTTGACTTTTTCTTCGGTTAAGCGATGTAGGGGTCTAGCTATTGAGGCGAAGTTTTTAACGAATTTTCGACAATACGAACACAATCCCAAAAAGCTTCTCAATTCTTTCTTGTTTTTAGGGATTGACCAATTAATAAGTGAAGAAGTTTTTTCTGGGCAAGTTCTGATACCAGAACACGAAACCACGTGTCCCAAATAGTGTACTTCTTTTTGATTGGAAACACATTTCTTGGGATTTACTTTTAGGTTTGCTTCTCGAAGTCTTTCGAATACTTGTTTCAAATTATTAAGGTGAGCGCTGAAAGATTTGCTAAAGATGATAATATCATCTAAATATACGAGGCAAATTTTCCAGTTTAAATCTTTGAGGATGATGTTCATTAATCGGATGAAATTCGGAGGAGCGTTGCATAAACCGAACGGTAAAACCTTGAACTGCCACAATTCGTTTCCAAGGGTAAAAGCGGTTTTTTCTTTATCGGCTTCTTCGATCTCGACTTGCCAATATCCACTCTTCAAATCAATGACGGAAAACCAGACAGCATTCGCTACTGTATCCAGAATTTCGTCTATTCGAGGTACTGGGTAACAATCTTTCTTTGTGATACTGTTGAGGACACGATAGTCGATGCAAAACCGAATAGATTTATCTTTTTTTTTTATGAAAACGGGAGGAGAAGAATACGGACTGTTGTTTGGTTCGATTACTCCTTGTTTGATCATTTCTTCCAATAGTTTCATTGCTGATTCTCGATATTGAATCGGAATACGACGAGGTGATAATTTGAAAGGTTTAGCATTTCCAATATCAATTTTATGTTTGATAATATTGCAACGTCCTAAGTCATTTGCGTCTTTTGCAAAACTAGATTTGAATGAAATGATAAATTTTCGAAACTGATCTGTTTGTTCTGGAGAAAGAGAGTTTAGAGAAGCTTCGAACATTGCTATGAGATGTTCGGGAATTTTATTTTCGTCATAGGAGTTGTTTGATATGGTTTGTTGTACTGATACGATTCGTTCTGAATTGTCAAGCAGATATTTTTGTTTCAACAGACTTTTGAATCCATCCAGTAAACCTGATTTTTGAAGAAAATCCAACCCAAGGAGACACTCTCCTTTAATCTTTGCGAACACCACGTCTAGTTCGATTGAAGAGTTTCCGATTTCGATTTTCGTGGAGCAAATGGTTTCATATGGAAAATTTTTACGAGCAACGGTCAAAATTTTTAACCGCTTATAGACTTTTTTTAATGTGTGCATTTCATTTGCAAAAACGTCTAAATTAGCGATAGTAATCTCCGAGCCCGTATCTATCATCATCTCGCACGATTTGTTTGCGATTTTTCCGAGTACCGTTAAATTTAAAGTTAAATTAGTTTGGTCGATACAGGAGGAAACTTGTTGAATTCGCATCAGTCGAGTCGATTCGTTTTTCGACTCGACTTTATCTAGTTTTTTGGACTGAAATTTTCGGAAGTACTTTTTGAAAATTAGGAAGAAGGGCCGTTTCTACAAAAACGTTTGATGTGGCCAACTTCGCCACATGTCCAACATTCAGGAGGATTTCGTTTCCCTGTAGTTTGATCAGCTGGGGACTTAACGTCGTTGGTTTTGTTTGGAGTATTAGAACCGATCCAATTGGAGTTTGTTTTGTAAGGATTTTTTTTTGGTGTAGTTTTGTACAAATTCTTTGTTTTTTGATTCAAAATATGAATTCTTTTCGAGGAGGTTAATCGCATGTATTTCTTTTGCTCTAATTAAAGCAATTTTGAGAGAAGAAATGTTTTCGATTCTAAGAATTCGTCGAGTATTGAAATTTGCTATTCCGGAAATGAAATGAACGCACGCAATTTTGTCACGAGTTTCGTTGTTCGATTCAGGAAAAGCCAACAAAACTAAACGTTTCAGATCCGTTGCAAAGATCGCGAGATCTTCGTTGAATTTTTGTTTCCTTGCGTTAAATTCGTTGAAAGATAAATTTGAAAATTGGTTGGCACCAAAACTGAAATCGAGAGCTTCCTTCAATTTCCCAAAATCTTTTATTTCCTCTGAATTAAGACTGTCTAGAGCAGTACGAGCCGAACCTCTGAGTGAGAATGCTAGGATAATAGCTTTTTTCAATCGAAAATTTATTGAAACTTGCAATTATTTCGAATTGTTTAAAATATTGATCCCAGGAACTATTGCCATCGAAAGTATCAATTTTAAGAAAGTTTGTTGCATGGCGAGAAGTTGAACTCGATTGGTCAGAGGAACCTGCGTTTGAGGGGAGTACAGCGGAAGTAACGAGGTTGTTTTAGTCATGAACAATAGCTTGACCTGTTATTTCAGAATTAGAAGGATTTGACGCGTCAAGAGGATTTCGAGCGACAGGAAAATTTGAAGTGGTAGGAGAATTTGAATCAATAGGGGGAACAATATCTGTATTTTGTGTCCTTGATGCATTTATCCCGGTGAGGGTGCGATCAGCAGTTTCTTTGGCCGCTTCTCTTGATGCAATTTCCGCTATTTCTCGTGCAGTTTGAGTTGTTATTTCTCGAGCTGTAATTGATGCTGCTTCCACCGCCGCCTGAATTGCTGCGTCTTTTATTCGATTTAATTCTTCTTCAAAACGTGCGGCATTTTCTTCTATCGTTTTTTGGAGTTCTTCTCGATGTTGGTTTATACGATCTGGTTCACCGCTGTCTTGTTCACGAGACATAGTTCGTGTCTTTCGATACGGCATGACTGAATACGATTACGCATAATCCAAATTTTGTAATCCAAAAGTTCGCTCAAACACTTCTGACACCAAATGTTATGTTTAACGAAATAAACACAAGGCTTAAAGGGGCGACACGATATTTATTAACTTTTTCTTTACACTCCGAATTCTTCCTCCATCCTTTCACTTTCTCGATTCTCCCAATTCTCTCTTATTTACTTTTCTTTTTACTGTCATTCTTTCCGTTGTCATGTCAACCGTCCTCGTTCGTTCTTTTGTCTTTATCTCCCCTAAAAAATAAGAGCATCCCTCTAACGTTACAATACCTTGCCCGACCAAGTCGTTCCAAAATCTCGATCATGTTGGGCAGTGGATATGCGTCGGAAATCGTATTTTCGTTCAGTTTGCGAAAATCGATCACCATGCGCATTCTCGGTCGACCCTGTGAATCAGGTTTTTTTGGTACGATCCACACCGGCAAGTTATATGGGGAACGAGAATGCACGATTACTCCGTCTTGGAGTTTCTTCGTTACTTGCTGTTCTAGTTCCCCACGATAAACTGCGGGAAATCTGTACTGTTTCGCGTTAACGGGGTAATCGTCTATCAATGGAATCCGGTGATAAACCAGGTCAGTGCGCGATAATGAATCTCCCGGTAGTTTATAACAATAAGGAAATTCCTCCACGAGTCGGCGAACGTGCTGACGTTCTTCCTCGTTAAGGTTTTCCAACCGCAACCGTTTCATTATTTCTGGGACTCGATCCAATAAGGGTGGCGATTGGTTGTCTGATGTTTCGCTATCCTCAGTGAAAGAGTTCGCGTTATCTGACGAGCCTCGTTCAAAAGGATGAATCTCTTGGGGGTCTACCTCGATTTCTACATCCTCGAATCGTGTGTTAATCTCGAGACCATGACAAACGTCTTCGTTACGCGTAACGAGAGCGTTGCCAAGGTAAACTCCATTAACGGTATTTATTGACGGTAAATAACCCTCGGTTAAATCTTTGTTACTCACCGGCAGAGGAATCTGCTCGCGCATCCGGGCGCGTAGCTTGAATTTACGTTTCCCCGTGACGGATTTTGCAAGGAAAATTTCCTCTGGGATTTCCCGATTCTGCTCTGGTTTGCGAAAATCTTTTACAAACGGTTTTGGGCGGATTGGATCTTTACGCGTAACGAGAGCCATGTGATAAAACGAAATCGCCGCCTCTTCTTCGTGAAAGTAAGGTTTCCCGATCAAAGCGTCACTCCGTAACGGCAGTTTCCGCATGACATAAAATTTCGTGGGAACATCGGAAAAATGGAGGTGAACGGCACCTAGTGTGCGAATCGGAATTTCTTCTAGACCCGTTACCCAAATTCTATCTTCTGTGTCCACGAAGAGTTTTTCATCGAGAGAACCCAGCTTAATTAGACTAGCGGAAGAACCTGTATCGAGATAAAAATGTCCCTTTCCTCTACGAAGCTCAGGAGCAGTCATTTCGACCACTGGGTCTTCGGTTGTGTCTTTGTTCCAGAGGACGAGGCGTGGCTCTCCAGGAACTGCACAGACGGTCGGTCTCCTTGTGGAGTCGCCGGGCGCAGGGGCGAGTTCCGGCCCGATAGGGTTGGAGGGATCGTCTGTTCGGGGCGACGCGATTGGCTCGCCGCCGGTCGGTCGTGGAGAGCCTCCGGGTAGTTTAAATAGGGACCCTGTTTCGTGGGGGTTGTACGTCGCTCCCGTCGCGACGAGCAGCAACCACAACAATGGCAGCTGTGGCAACAACAATCTTTACGCGCGCAATTAGATTGCACAGCCCCACAATCTGGGTGACTAATCTTTCGTTCGGAAGTACCGGGGTTTTTGAGAATTCCGGGAGGATTGCTAACTTCCGAGCAACGATGAGGACTAGGAGGACGATTTCCTTGTGAGTGATCGGGCCAATGCTTGCGATAACCCGGCGAAGGACTTCGAGTCCTGTCGAATTTTGTGAGCAGGACTTGTTCTACTCCGGCATCGCGACGTTTACGTTGCTCCATCCGGATGGACAGTCTTTCCGCGATGTCAAATGCTTGAACCGAAGTTTTTGGTTCCTTTGCATCGACCGATTCTCCTAGGTGGGAGGGCAAACCATTAATAAAAGGGTTTAACGCCAGCGCGTGCAAAGGGTCCTGTTCAAGCGGCGGACAATCTATTTCGAAACTATTTTTAAACGCGGCGCGACCACCATTAAGCAAAATACGGATTTTATCATAAAATTGCCCGACGGAATCCTCCTTTTTCATACGAATCGTCGTGAGCCGTTCTGAATAATAATCGTATGTTTTACCGCGAGCTAATCGTTCCTTCAATAGTTGGATTAATTCTCTCATGGTATTTATCTGGTGACCGTACACGCAATTACGTACGTCTCCGCGTAATTTGGAAATTATCGCGCCTACATACTCCGCTTTGATGTTTCGGGGACGAAGCTAGCCACGTTTTGAATGTCCTGGAGAAAATCGCGCAAAGGCATATTTTTTCCATCGAACTCCGGAATCGATGCGAATCGGTTGTGCAATGTCATGTTTTGCATTAAAACAGACACGTCTGCTAAAACGCGGGTGGTCCCATCGAGTTCCACGGCATTACCTCCCGATCCCGTCGCATCGGCTGGATTGCTATTTGGCATGGCGATGGATTCGTAATGATGTCAATTCGAAGCGAAAATTTGATTGTCAATAATTTATTATTTTCAAGCCTCGGTTTGGACTATCAAATTTCGGATCGTAGAATCAGTTGAATTGCAACTTTTGAAAATTTGGAAAAATTTGAAAATTTCGGAAATTTTTGAAAAATGTCCGAACTCCAAGAAACGGTCAGAAGTATCCCACTTCTGACACCAATTAACTTGTTACGTGCGGAGCGGTGCGCACGTCAGCTGTTAACCTGCTTGCGTGAAGCGCAAGCAGTTTATTATTATTTTTATGTGGGTTGGTTCTGATCTCGTCCTCTACAAGGCGATTCTTGGATTTGGGACTGGTCAGGGGAAAATTAATATCTTGGGGTATTGTAATAATCTGGCCTATTTATTTTACTTGATAAGGTAACGTGAAAACGAGAGGATCTATGAAGACTCTCGTGTTCGCGCTACAGGGAATTACAAAATGTATTCACAAGTCAGGTGCGCAACGCGTTGCAGCCCTCTCGATCCTATAGCTAAATTCACTCGCGCTCTAATCGCTCACGCTACTCGCACACTCGTACTCTCTCACACACGTACCACACACTGTTACAGAAATACACACTGTTACACTAAATCGATATTTAATATTTAATCCTTCATGACTTTCAGTTCGTCGCAAAACGTAAAACACTATTCTATCAAGGGCAGATTTATCACCGCGGCGCGACACTCTTACAACGCGCCTTTCGACCACTACGTCCTACTGGAACGCGTTTGTGTGATCGCGGATTCGTCGAAGATTTTCAGGACGCTATGTCGGGAACTGTCCAAGGAGTTACTCCCCGAGAAGCTTTCGCCGAGAACCCCTAAAAAAAAATGGCGAATCGACTGAAAAACTTCATACTAAAAATACAAAACGTGTTAAAGAAAAACAAAAAAAAGAAACATTGGAGAAAGACACAGAGTACTTGTTCGGCCCGTTTGAGAATGGAAATGGACATGTGAGCACTTTTGATAAAAAATTTCGGGCCGGACAAGTACTCTGTGTCTTTCTCCAATGTTTCTTTTTTTTTTGTATTTTTTTAACCCGTTTTGTATTTTTAGTATGAAGTTTTTCTGTCGATTCGCCATTTTTTTAGGGGTTTTTTTTTAGACGTGTCTTGTTGGAAGTTTTCTTTTTTCTGGTGAATTGATTTTCAGATATCAATGGAATACTTGTCCTTTTATAGATATCAGAATTTTTAGTGCTGAGCGAAAATCATAAACGTTTTTTTACCATTCTCGCATTTCTTGTACTTTTCTCAAGCTTCTTGAATTTTCTTCGAGTTTTTCTCTAGTCTTTATTTTTTTAGGATCATACTAAGTTTTTTTAACGAGTAGATTTATCTATGAAAACAAATGGAAGGGGGGTCACCAACAAATGGACTTGTCCCGGCTTTTTTCCCCGTCGAGGGGATTTTTGGCTAGGATATCAGTTATTTTTTTCTGACTCCCCCGAAATGTACTATGTTTCTTTAGCCGAGATATTTTTTCATGTTTTTCTGGAATGGCATAAATTTTTTTTTGCTTTTTTATATTTCCATTTTTGGTCCCCCATATTGGATCTGGTACCTTGAATTTTCAAGTTTTCAGTGTAGTTTTGTAATTAGCGACCCCGAAAACCCCCGCATACCAACATTCCTGTTCATCGAACGGAATTTGCATTTCGGGTCCGCCATATTGGATCCACCATTTTAATTTTCAAGTTTTAAGTGCAGATTTGTAACTAGCGACCCTGAAAACCTCCGAGCACCAGCTTTCACTTGCCTTAATCGATTTCGCATTTGTTGTCCGCCATATTGGATCCGCCATCTTGATTTTCGAAATTTCGAGTGCAGATTTGTAATCAGCGACCCCGAAAACCCCCGAGTACCAACTTTCGCTTGCATTAAACGATTTCGCATTCGTTGTCCGCCATATTGGATCCGCCATCTTGATTTTTGAAATTTCGAGTGCAGATTTGTGATCAGCGACCTCGAAAACCCCCCCGTACCAATTTTCGCATTCATCAAACGATTTTTGCATTTTTTGTCCGCCATCTTGACTCCGCCATCTTGGATTTTCAATATTAACAGAAACGCGAAACAATATCACGAAGCCTCCCGTTGTATTCGTGTACGTACACCCAACACACTGTTTTCAAGAGATATATATGCCGAGACTCTGCCGAGTCTTTTGATTGCCCACGAAGGATCCATCAGAAAGATCTCAGTCGTGACCAATCAGGAATTTTCTTGCCAGGGATTGGCTAGGATGGGCACGCAGACCCCTTTGAATGTGTTGTCGGGCGCGCGTATACAGTCACGTCATATCCTTCGATGTAGCGTAGTTCTGACAAAGTCTGGGATAGGACTAATTGTAAGCCCGTGCAAAGTTTTTTCTCAGCAATTACTTGATCAATCGTACTGATTTTGGGCTCAATCGAAAGAGCATCGCGTAATTAGTCTCAATGTTCATTTTCAGGTCGCTAGACAACTCCTGGGCTTTGCGGTTAGAAGAAATAACATCGACATTTTTTTTCCCACCACCGCGAATCGCTTTACTACGAGAAAGTATCGACTCGGCGAGCGCTCGGGACAAGCAGACGACGCACAGCTGTTTCAAATGTACTTGTCCCGAGACTCTGCCGAGTCTCTTGATAACTGTTGTTCGTCTGTAGTCCTGTTGATAAGTGCACGATAACTTGTTGGCAATTGAAATGATTCTCACCATCAAGAGACTCGGCAGAGTCTCGGGACAAGTACATTTGACAGCGTCGTCTGCTTGGCCGAGACTCGGCCGAGTATATTATCTCCGAATAAAGCGATTTCGACGGTGGGGGTAGACACTTTCTTGAATTACGAAGCTCAGGGGTAATTTCATGATTCAAAAATTGAATTTCACACTAATAAAGTTGTCCCACTTCGATTGAGCCATAAATCAACCCGAATGATGCCGTAATTGCTGAGAAAAAACTTTGCACGGGAATAATTATGCGATAATCGAAGTGTGCGTGCGTGTATGTATACGTCACAGAGAAAGGCCCCGTCGCCTTTTCTGCCAGCTGCAAATGCTTATTTGCAGCGGCAGAAAATAAACGACATGCTACGGTGACAGGGAAATATGCTTCAGGAATGAATATGCTTTACAACTGTTGGCGTTTACCGCAGTTGTCCTACTTTCCTCGAGAAAGCTTATAAGAGATAAAGAGAGGGAGTGAGGGAGAATAAATTCTCTAGTCCTTGTATTAGAAAAGATTCATTTTGGCACGTGCTTTTCATTGCTCTGCTCGTAAGCGACTGACGAAGCACCGGCTCGAAGACCGTTACAAAGGACAAAAAGAACATGGCGCCCAGCAACACGCATGCGCACACAGGAATAGAGAAAATATGCGAAGCTTGCTTCAACACTTCCGCTGCTTAAATATTTTTTTTTCTCACACTTTCTCATTCACGCACATATCAATGCTCTTACAGTGAGCAAGAAAACGATTTCGTGGTAACGCTTTTGTGAACATGTCAGCATGTTGCGTCTCGGAAGGAGTATAAACTACACGCAATACTCCTGCTTCTGTTATTTCGAGCAAATGGTGGTATCGAATGTCGATATGCTTCGTTCTTTTATGAAATTTGCGATTTTTGCTTAGGCGAATTTTACTCTGATTGTCAACAAACAGTACCATTGCTTGCTCACATTGACATCCGATACCAGCCAACAATCTCTTGAGCCATACAGCTTCTTTTGCAGCAGAGGACGCAGCAAGATACTAATTTCTGTCTCTGTGACACCCAGGTAACAGGACCGTCAGTCATACAAAACACATACTCCGTTGTTGAACGCCTCGTTTCGAGGTCGCCTCCGTAGTCAGCGTCGGAATACCCGACCAACTGCGATTCGAACTCATTTTTTCGATACATTAAACCTACGTCTTTGGTTCCGACTAGGAACGCGAAAATGCGCTTTATTGCTTGCCAGTGACTCTCACTTGGTTTGTTTAGGAACTTACTTGCCGTGTTGACGGCGTACGCTATGTCCAGTCATGACACTATCGCAAGGAACATGAGTGATCCGACCGCCTCTCGATACGGTCCATTGCACAATCTTTCCTCACTTGCCACTACCGGTTGTAGCACAACATTCGGATCCGCGGGTACTGACAAGGGTTTCGCTTCACTCATATTGAATCGCTCGAGAGTTTTTCTCGTGTACGTGCCTTGGTGAATGAACATTGTTTTCTCGAGAAGATTGCGAGCAATTTGTAACCCAGCGAATCGACTGTAATCACCAACCGTGATCTCAAACTCGCTTCTCATTTTCTCAATTACATTCTTTATCACAGCTCGCGACTTACAAGCTATCAATCCATTATCCACGAACAATGCTAGATAAATTGTACAATTTTCGTCGATTTTACTGAAGAAAATGCACTCATCCGCATCATTTTGTACAAACTTAAATTTACGCAAGAAATCACAGAATTTGCGATTCCAGCACCTTGGTGATTGTCGCAGACCATACAATGACTTTCTCAATCGACATACCACTTCACTTGCACTCTCTTCGACTTTCAAGCCCACTGGGATCTTCATGTAAATCTCCTCCTGAAGATCGCCGTACAGAAATGCAGTGCAGACATCGAACTGCTCCATTTCCACATCTTCCTGAGTTACTGTTGCCAACAGTACTCTGAGCAAGTCGTACCGAACGTCGGGCGAAAACGTCTCCTTGAAATCTACGCCTTCTTGTTGCAGAAAACCTCTGGCGCACAACCTCGCTTTATGTCGACGCACGCTTCCATCCGGATTGTGAAGAGTCTTGAAAACCCATTTGGAGTCGATTACTCTTCTCTTAGGTTTTTTCGGCACGATTTCCCAAGTACAATTTTTCTCATGTGCCTTGAGCTCTTCGTCAATGGCCTGTTTCCACTGGACAGCATCAGGTCCGTCAATTGCCTCTTTGAAATCTTTTGGTGCGTTGTATTCGGCGAAGTCGATCTCGTCATAGTCGATCATCCATCTTGGTCTCTGGATCTTCGTTCGATCTCTCAGTACATGACCGGGACCCTCGTTTCGTTGGCCGTTTTCGTTGTTATCGACTTGAGGTATGGGGGCTACATTATCTATCGGTGGCACGACTTCTGTATTGCCGACGGGTAATACAGCTTCTGCATTAGCGTTGGCCTCGTGCTCTTCGTTACCTCCGTGATGTTCTGCGTTACCACCTCGATGATCGTCCTTCCTTTCATGCAGCCAGTTTTCCTCATCACTTGACTCACTTGAGTGTGTCTGTCCACTGACGCACTCGCGAAAAACGACGTTTCTCGACACTGTCACTTTCTTTGTATCTGGATGATACAGCCGATAATTCGTCGAGTCACCATCGTAGCCAACAAGAATTACCTTATTCGCTCGGGGATCGAATTTTCGCGTGAACTGTTTTGGAACATGCTCGTAGCATTCTTCGCCGAACGCTCGCACGTGTTTTAAATCGGGTTTGTTTCCGCTCCATACCTCGTGAGGAGTTTTATTTTAATTTCCGTTGGTCGAGACTCGATTTAGCAGATACACCGCGGTGTGTACTGCTTCTGCCCACAGTAACAGGTCGAGTTGTTTCGCTTGTAGCATCGTGCGCGCACACTCGACGATCGTACGATTGTCCCGCTCAGCTCTCCCATTTTGCTCGGGAGTATACGGGGCTGTTGTCTCGTGTTTAATTCCGTGAGCCTGCATGTAATTTCGCATTTGTTCGTTTACATACTCGCGGCCATTGTCCGTACGCACAGTTTTTGTGACACGTCCGAATTTATTTGCCACCGCACGCTCGACGATTTTAAAGCTCTCGTAAACGTCTGACTTGTGTTCTAAGAAAAACACTTGTCTGAACCCTGAGGCATCATCCTTGTCCGTGACAAAATAACGCGCACCACCGATTGAATCTTGCGACATGGGCCCGCACACGTCACTGTGTAGAACCGCTCCCGGTTCCCGATTCACACGCTCAACATTTTTCTTGAATGGCAGTCTGTGCGTTTTTCCGAGGCTACACGCATCACAGGAAAAATCACTTTTGTTTTTCACCTTCACCCCGTTAACAACGCCGCTCGACGGCAATGCAGATAATGCACGTTTATTTAAGTGCCCGAGACGCTCGTGCCATTCTTTCAAGCTCGTTGTTAACACGTTTACTTCGTCCGCGCTGTGAACCCTCGCCCGAAACAACAACCTGCATATTCCGTTCGACTGCTTGACTTCAGTCGCGAGAATATCGTTCCCACGAACTATTAGCGCATCGTTTTCTCGAAAAACGACCGAATATCCGCGCACTGTGCACATTCCGACGGAGAACAAGTTTTTCTTAACACTTGGAACATACAACACGTTTCGATTCGCGCTTCGCTCCACACGCCGTCAATGAGTCTCTCTCACTGAGTAGTACAGTGTCGCCATCCCTTCTCGGACGGAACTCCACGAACCAAACTCTCCTGAACGAGACGTGTTTCGAACACCCACTGTCGATATACCAGATATCGTTTTGATCGGCGGCTAATATCGCACGTCGCTGCTCACAACCTGGTCTCTTGTGTCGACCGTGTTCGATGTGACTCTGTCCGTTTGTCTCACTTGCACTTTGAGTTGTCGCCATGAACGCAACTTGTCGAGCGTCGTCGCTCTCACGGTCACTTTTGTCATCATGTTTGTCTGTTTACGCTCTGGGCACTGACGCGCGAAATGTCCTTTCTGCTGACAAACATAGCACTCGATGTCTTTCTTCTCTTTCTTTTGCCTTTTGTTTTCACTTGTGAGTTTTGTGTTCGTAACCTTCATGGCAGCAAAAGCCGTTACTTCCGCTGTGTCAGCACTTAACCGGCTTTCTTCTCGAAGCAAACGTTCCTGCAAATTGTCGATCGTTTGTCATTCTGGTTCTATACTGTCCCATGCTGTGTGAAACGCTGAGAACTTCGCCGTTAAGCTTGCCAACACCTTCGCCATGATTGTAGTTTCCGACAAATTTTGACCGAGATCCATAAGTTGCGTCGCCATGTTTTGCACCTTAGACACGTGCTGTACAACCGAGTCCGTTGGCCCCATGCGGTATTCGTGAAACTTCTGTGTCAGCATTAGTTTATTTGATGCTGATTTTCGCGAATGAATTAACGCCAACTTGTCCCACATTTGTTTGGCAGTTACGCATACCAACAGAGACTCGAGCTGCGTGTATTCCATCGACGACGATATGAAAAACATGGCTTTCGCATTGTCCTTTACCCATGCTTTCCCTTCTGCGGATTCTCTGTCTGCCGGCACTACTCTCGTTCCGGTTGCAATGTCCAACACATCGCTCGCTACAAAGATCTGCATCATCTGCCATTTCCATCCCAGGAAGTTCGTTCCGTCGAACTTTTTCACCTGCTTCGTTGAAAGTTCAGACATCTTTGTCTACTGTTCGCGTCTCTTGACTCGTTCACGAACCGCGCACGATGCACAACAACACACACCCGACTCGGAAAAAAAACGGCCACTCGACCAGCAACCACGTGCCTCGACTCGCGTTCTCGTCCTCTCTTTTCCGCCTCTTCTCTTCTACGCAGCTTTTTCGAGAAAAAGACACGCAACTGGGCCCATAACCTGTTGGCGTATACCGCAGTTGTCCAACTTTCCTCGAGAAAGCTTGTAAGAGATAAGGAGCGGGAGTGAGGGAGAATAAATTCGTTAGGACTTGTATTAGAAAAGATTTATTTTGGCACGTGCTTCTCATTGCTCTGCTTGTAAGCGACTGACGAAGCGCCGGCTCGAAGACCGTTACAAAGGACAAAAAGAACATGGCGCCCAGCAACACGCATGCGCATACAGGAATAGAGAAAATATGCGAAGCTTGCTTTAACAACAACCATTGCCCTATTCCTAAGCCCACAATTTTATTCATTTACAGGATATCTAAAATCGCCGCTGGCATATTAGATTGATTGCGGAGCGACAAGAACTCTCAGCGACATAAAAATCTTGTCGCTGATGAGCCACATGAAAATCTTTCCGCTGAGCCACATGAAAATCTTTCCGCTGAGCCACATGAAATTCCTATCGCTGCCAGCTATCTGGAAGCTCCAGATAACTCTCAATGGCATAAAAATCTTGTCGCTGGGAGCTATCCGGAAGCTCTGGATAACTCTCAGCGACAAGTTGTTGCACCGGAAGGAACCGAATATTATACGGAGCGATATATATATGCAAAAATACCATTCTCGAGAAAAATAAAGATTATGGCACGTCGCTTGAAAAAAAACCATAATTTATACCATTTTTACTCGGAGAAGAGCCTTTTTCGTTTGAAAATTGATCAAAAATCGTAATTTCCAAGCAAAAATCATGGTAATGGGCAGAAAATCATAACTCGATGAAAAATTGAGATTGAGACATGACTCTGGGCTTAAATTGAGCTCCACAGAGTAAATTTGGGGAGAAAAAAACAGCATTCCATTCGCATGGAGCCAAGAATAAAAATTCTTCGCGACAAATTCATGTTAAAACTTAGATTTTTTCCAACTCAAGGTTGAAAATCGAAAATTGCATTCACGCGGTAAATTGAGACTTTGGCGCGTGTTTTCTCTTCTTTTTAGCGTATCACACTGAGTAGCTGGAAAAAAAGTCATAATTTATACGAGTTTTACTCGGAGAAGAGCTATTTTCGTTTGGAAATTGTCGGAAAATCGTCAATTTCAAGCAAAAATCATGGTAATGGGCAAAAAATCATATCGTGGTGGGAAATTGAGATAGAGACATGACTCTGAGCTTAAATTGAGCTCCACAGAGTACAGTTCTAGGGTACAAATTATTCCCAGTAGTACACCACAGAGTACAAATTATTCCCAGCGGACTGAAAAAAATGGAGACTTTCAATCAGAAAAAAAAAGTGAAATCCTAGCCAAAAAACCCCTCCCGGGAAAAAGCCTGGACAAGTCCATTCATTCGTGACCCCCGTTTCCAATTGTTCTCACAGACAAATCCAACCCCCCTAAAAAAGAATTGAAATAAAATGAAGAATAGAAAAAAATCCTCGGAAAAAATGGCCCCAAAAAAAATGGAGAAAAACCGCAAAAAAATCAAAACAATTGAAAAAAAATATAATTAATGTAAAAATGGTAAAAAAAAAATTGAATGATTTTCGCTCAGCACTAAAAATTCTTGATATCCATAAAAGAAAATATCCATAAATGAAATGAAATATCCATAAATGAAAATCAATTAACGAGAAAAAGGGAAAAGTTCCAAAAAAACACGGCACAAAAAAAAAACCCCTAAATACCCAATGGCGAATCGAAAGGAAAACTTGCGCGACGCGATGGAAAACTAAAGTTTGCCATCGCATGTTGAGCAGTTGAGCTGATGTGCACAGAGTACTTGTCCGGCCCGAAAATTTTTTATCAGAAGTGCTCATAGGTGTTGAACTTGACATAATGTACACTCCCGCTCAAAAGTATGGGTTCACTTCTCACAATTTTAATGTTGGTTATAAGTTCCATATCTCAGTAAAAAAAAAATCACAAACGAATTTAATAAGCACCGTTTTGAAGAAGAGAGTTTCAGCTTCACTTTGCTTTTTTAGAAAAAAATTCACGATTTTTTTTACGGTGATTACGCGCGTTTGAACACGGCCGTTTTTTTAAGATTTTTTGGGCTTCGGAGATGGGCTGCCTGGCTATCAGGAAATTTTTCCTATAATTTTATTGATCGGGATTTCAAAGGGGGTTTCAAACGCTACATTTTCATTTTTTAAAAAGTATCGTGGGATTTTTGTCGCAAAGATATTCAAATTTTTTGCAAAAATCGAAAGTTTTATTGAATTTTGCGTATCTTCAAAACGGCGGAGGTTTGGGAAAAATGTCAGGAGAGTAAAAAGTCGCAGGGTCTCATGATGGACCTGACAGAATTATTTTAGAATTTTTTCCCGACATTTTTTTTTCCTACTTTTGGAGTAAATTTTTTTTTTTTTCATGACATTTTTTTTTTCAGCGGGGCGACGCATTATTTTTTATTTCATCGTCATCTCGACGTTTTCCAATAATACATTAAATTTCTTACCTTTTTTTATACGGTTTTTTTGTCAAAAAAACCGCTTTTGGCTCGAAGGACAGCGTTCACCAATCGTGGCATCCTCTCGATTAATTTGTCAAGTTGCACTGCCTCCAGACTTGCCCATGCATATTGCAGTTTCTGCCACAAATCGCTTCCCGATGATGGGCAGACCTCTCTTACTTTCCGATCGAGCTCTTCCCACAACAGCTCGATCGGATTGAGATCGGGAGATTGTGGTGGCCAAATCATGTTAACGAGGACGCCCTTTTTTTCCTTCGTCTCCAGATAGCCACGACAAAGACGAGAAGTGTGTTTTGGATCGTTGTCCTGCCGCATTACGAATCCACGTCCAATAATTCGGAGGCCTGAGGGAATCGCTCGCCTTACGAGGATCTGGTGATACTGCTCTTTTTTCATAATACCGTCGATTTTTATTAAATCGCCAGTACCATGACCGGAAAAGCAGCCCCACACCATCACCGAACCACCGCCATGCTTTACCGTGGGCTGTAAGCATTGTGGTGCCATTTTTTCGGAGACTGTTCTTCTCACATAAGTTCTTCGTTGAGAACCAAAAATCAAAAATTTGGACTCGTCCGTCCATAAAACATTTCTCCACGGGTCCACCGTCCATTCGCGATGTTTGAACGCCCATTGATATTTTTTTTTTTCATTTATCGGACGGAGCAGCGGTTTCTTGACCGCAACGCAACCTCTCAGACCAGCATCCACCAATCGTCGTTTTATTGTTGGCAGTGAGATTAAAAGTGGCGCGAATGCTAGGCGAGACAAAGAAAACTGTCTCGAAGGTTGATGTTCTATTCGCGCCTCAGCGTTGTTCACATTTTTTGGAGCAATGCTACAAACGTTTTCGCAAAGCGACTCAGTTCTGCTAAAATTTCAAACGCGAATACGTGGCAAAAAATATCGCTATCTTCTTTTCCGCGATAAAAATAAAAAAATGGCTCCAAAAAAAGAAATTGAAAGCGAAAAACGCGGTGGCATAATGGCGCTCTTTAACAGAGGAATGTCGATGCGAAAAATCGCCAAAGAAATGAAAATTTCTTACAATGGAGTGCGAACAACCGTGATAAGGTTCAAAAAAACAAATTCGAATCGCAATCGTCATCGTTCCGGCCGGCCCAGAGTAACAACACGACAAGAAGATAAGGGAATCGTGTTAATTAGCAAACGAGATCGACGGTTGACAGCGAGCGAAATTCGTGCAAAATTTTCCGACATCAGCAACGTTTTAATCTCACTGCAAACAATAAAACGACAATTGGTGGATGCTGGTCTGAGAGGTTGCGTTGCGGTCAAGAAACCGCTGCTCCGTCCGATAAATAGAAAAAAAAAAATATCAATGGGCGTTCAAACATCGCGAATGGACGGTGGACCCGTGGAGAAATGTTTTATGGACGGACGAGTCCAAATTTTTGATTTTTGGTTCTCAACGAAGAACTTATGTGAGAAGAACAGTCTCCGAAAAAATGGCACCACAATGCTTACAGCCCACGGTAAAGCATGGCGGTGGTTCGGTGATGGTGTGGGGCTGCTTTTCCGGTCATGGTACTGGCGATTTAATAAAAATCGACGGTATTATGAAAAAAGAGCAGTATCACCAGATCCTCGTAAGGCGAGCGATTCCCTCAGGCCTCCGAATTATTGGACGTGGATTCGTAATGCGGCAGGACAACGATCCAAAACACACTTCTCGTCTTTGTCGTGGCTATCTGGAGACGAAGGAAAAAAAGGGCGTCCTCGTTAACATGATTTGGCCACCACAATCTCCCGATCTCAATCCGATCGAGCTGTTGTGGGAAGAGCTCGATCGGAAAGTAAGAGAGGTCTGCCCATCATCGGGAAGCGATTTGTGGCAGAAACTGCAATATGCATGGGCAAGTCTGGAGGCAGTGCAACTTGACAAATTAATCGAGAGGATGCCACGATTGGTGAACGCTGTCCTTCGAGCCAAAAGCGGTTTTTTTGACAAAAAAACCGTATAAAAAAAGGTAAGAAATTTAATGTATTATTGGAAAACGTCGAGATGACGATGAAATAAAAAATAATGCGTCGCCCCGCTGAAAAAAAAAATGTCATGAAAAAAAAAAAAA
>JBAJMU010000146.1:7747-20027 GCA_037952995.1 Hyposoter didymator | reverse complement strand
GAACGCGCTTCCTACCTGCGGCGGTGCCCGGGAGTCTGAGAAATCGAACTGCCGCCTCTTTGAACGCATTACTTCTCTTTCCCGGGGTCGGGTACGTCCGCGACGTGTTCCCTGGAAACGCACCCACGAAACGACGGATTCAGGATCTGCAACCGTTCGTTCGGGTGTGGCTGAAACCCGATAAACACTTGCCAAAAGCTTGTGACACCGCTTACGGCGGTGGAATCAAAGGGAAGTGGGTAGAAGAACGTNGCAATGTAACGCCTCCAATTAAAAAAGCTGCTTTTCCTGAAGGTGCACATAATAATATTTTAATTGAACTATTTTTTTCACCGGGTACTTCATCGAAATAATTCATGAGTAATTGATAAACACTGTTTATTACTCTGCTTTTTCCAACACCAGCTGATCCACTCATGTACAATTGAATTGGCAAATTTCCAGTTTTAATACAATTTAAAATATGCATCACGATTTCTCTTTGTTTATCGTTCAATTCACGGAGTGAGTCTATCATTTCGTCTTTTGTTATCTTTGGTGGACTACTTATTTTTCTTTTGTTATTCTTCGAGTAATCTTCTATTCCGCTTTGTCCGAATATATCTGTTTCCTGATTTTTCGTAATTTTACTATTCATAAATGATTCCACTTCTTCATCAAGAGACTCGGCAGAGTCTCGGGACAAGTACATTTGACAGCGTCGTCTGCTTGCCCGAGACTCGGCCGAGTATATTATCTCTGAATAAAGCGATTTCGACAGTGGGGGTAGACACTTTCTTGAATTACGGAGCTCAGGGGTAATCTAATGATCTAAAAATTGAACTTCACACTAATAAAGTTGTCCCACTTCGATTGAGCCATAAATCAACCCGATTGATGCCGTAATTGCTGAGAAAAAACTTTGCACAGGAAAAATTATGCGATAATCGAAGTGTGCGTGCGAGTATATATACGACACAGAGAGAGGCCCCGTGGCGATGGTGTGTTTCTGATTGGTCGCGACTGACGACACACAAAACGAACAGTGCAGACGAGGGAACGTAAAACGTCAGCTGATCGCGATGAAAAAATCATCATCGATATTTCGATGGCCCATATGGACGCGAGTGTGAGCAGGGGCGGTTTACGAAAACGGGCGCCCTAGGCCTGAGGAAATTAGCGCCCCCTCTCCATAAAATAGTCGAAAAAGCATAGGCTAGAATTAATAATTTTTATATTTCAAAAATAATTTAACGAAAACAAAATTTCAATCATACATATATTACGTAGGTTTGTAGGTAGGAATGGAGCACATATATATTTTATTTTGGAGATATTGCCGATTCAGTGCACCCGATTAAAACGCTCGCTTTCTCGCTTTTAAGCTTGCAAATTTATCAACGATTGCATCGGTCTCTGTCATATCAACAAGTTCTGCATTCGACGATAAAAACGCGAGACTAGAGAGACGATTCTGACCCATCGTATTTCGTAAATGAGATTTCACTCTTTTCAACGTCGAAAAGGAACGTTCCCCTGTAGCGTTACTGGAGAAAAGCGTGAGATACATTCGAAAAACGATATCCATATTGGGAAATGTAGCAACAATATTCTTCTCGCGAATGATCATCAAACATTTCCCCATGTTGATTTCATGATCCGTCAATCCGATTTCCCGGATAAAATTCCGGAAATGTATACATTCTTCCCCAAAATCTTTGTCGAGATCGGTGGAGTATATCGTCTGTAAATCTTCACATTGTGTGATGATATCTGCATCCGTGAGTGATGGCAAACGACTGAGGAAGCCAAAGCGAGCGTTGACATTTTTGTACGCGAGACTTCTTTTTTCTAATTCTCCTGACAATCGATTGAGTATGACGAGAACCGTTTTTATGCGCATGTTTTGTTTTCCGTCCAATATCGCTTCATTACCGCTTATCTCGTCAAATCGCGCGGTCCTTCTTCTGCTTCGCTGATTCTCACGCGCATATTCACTGCATTGAGATAGCTCCTTCGCTTTCTCTTCATAATCGTCGCAAACCGCAAACCGCAAACCGCAAACCGACAACAAATGCTTGGAGGGAATCGTACAATTGTACGACTGTTGTCAAATCGATGTTAACGCGCTGGAGACTTTTATTCGTTTTTTTGAAACGCTCCAAGATGTCGCTCCAAGTCACAGCCATTATGGCGGTCTGCAGCAAACCAAATTGTTGCGATAATCCTTCAGCTTCGGCTTTTGTGGATGGCTTTTCGGAACCATTTTCCGCAATATCGTCGAGGGCGTCTCGCAGACTCTCCCACGATCTTACGAGTGCTCAACATGCTTCCGCTCTAGCTGACCATCTTGTGCCAGACAAACTTTTGGGCAAGAGCATTCCAGGCTGATTTTGGACATTCGATTTTATTTGTGCTTACCTTGACGTAGATGCACTCAAGAACGTGTAAACGTGTTGCACGAACATAAAAAATCTGGTTGCTCTCGAACAACAATCAGCAGCTGCTTGACCCACCAAATTGAGGGAATGCGCTGCGCACGGGACGTAAATCGCCAAAGGATTGCGCTCGATAATTTTGGCTTGTACCCCACCGTAACAGCCCGACATATTGCTCGCATTGTCGTAAGATTGTCCCCGGCAGTCCTTCATGTCGATATCTTTGTCAGCAGCAGGAGCAGGCATAATCGCCTGCTCCAGATCAGACGCGCGGTGGCCTTCAATAGGTATAAATTGCAAAAAACGTTCCACGGGCTCTCCGTTTTTGCACACGTACCGGATAATGAACGTCAGCTGATCTGAGTGCGAAATGTCGGGAGTCGAATCTACACTTATCGCATAATATTTAGAGGCTTTTACATCTAAAATCAATTTTTTCAGCAGATCCTCGTAAATCATCGCAATGAATTCTTCGCAAATATCCTTAGAAAAATACGATACGTTTCCTTTTCCTGGATTTCCGAACCGATCGACGTGATTTTGGAGGAATGGATCGTTACGAGCCATCACTTCGGGAATCCCCAAATAATTGCCATTACTGACCGATCCAAATTTTTCTTCTGTTCCTCGGAAAGCCAAGCCTCGGGTTGCGAGAAACTTTATTGCAATTATAACGCGAGTCAGTACTTGTCGCCAGTAATTACATTCTCGAATGTATTGCACATGTAACTTGCTGTCAATCTTTCCCAATAAATTTCCTCGTAGTATATGCTTTTGGGTATTTTCTCGATGACCAAGACTTCTCTCATGCTCAGCTATGCGCACATCATTCTTCCAGTCGTTGAAGCCTTCTGTAAACGCGTTCACTGACGTCGAGAATAGCATACAAGGTATGCAATACACGCAACCTTTCGAGTGCGAATATGTTAGCCATTCTCGTCGGTGCATTTCACCATTTGAAGTTTTTTGGAAAAACATTTGGGCTGTACAATATCGTGTTTTGGACCCATAAACGCGTTTTGAAGCCCGAAAATTATTCAATCTTGGATCCTCTTGCTCCAACGGATTTCGTAAAATGAAATCAATTATTTCTGAATTTCTTGTTGGCCACAAACCAGGGTTAGCAAGAGAAAAATCACGATCGTGACCATCGCCACGAGTTTCAGCCGCAGAAAATACTGAATTCGTACTTTCGTTGATTATTTTCTCCTCCTCTTCATTTTCGACAATAGATGCTACTTTCAAACGCGATATTTGCTGAAATCAGGAGAATACGGAAAAAAATTGCAGGAAATGGTACGGCAGGAAGAGGATATATACATCAGACTGCGTTATTTAAAAATGTGTATAGATTTTCCAATCGCCAACGTTTTAGTATAGGTTATTGAAATAGTTTTTTTTTTACTTATCATTTGTAATGAAAAAAAAAACCTGTGGGCCTCAAGCCTCAATCAACAAAAATGGCCGAAATAATAAGATTTTCAGTTGGTTTCCAAAGCCCTCTCTTCCGAAAAGGATCATGAAAATATAAAAAATTTTAACGGAATAAAGAAATGCAAATTCAAACCTGGTACATTGCATGTTCTCGGCAACCCCTGACTGAAATTCGTTATATTTTTACAAACCTCCTCGATAAGATGAGCGTTTTGGAACCAAGTAGCAAGGTTGCCTCGTTATTTTGGCCATTTTTGCGCTTGGTACCCACAGGTCGTTTTTTCAGATTCATCTTTTACGAGTGATGATAATTAATTATTTCAAATTTTACTCAAACGTTGGCGAAAGAAAAATACAAAATAACTTCAAATAACAGTCTAATACGTATATTAAATTATCAGGGTACGTCGATATTTACCTCGCCCGTCAAATCCTCCGTTGTAGCGGAACTTGATGCTGGCACGGCTTGCGCCGTTTCTTGAACTGTTTCCCGATTGCTCAAAAAGGTGTCAATCCGCGGAATTTTTTTGGTTATAAGTGACTCTTTTTCCTCTTTTTCTTGTGTCAATTTACGGCGCTTGGCGCCACTCATTTTATTGACGCTCATTTGTCCAGCTGTACGTTGTACTACAATGTAGGGACTGTAGGGTGGGAAATTTGTTCGCAGAAATGTCTAACAACAAAAATGGATTGAGCACGAAAAAAATTGAATTCGCTTGTCAGGATGTTTCACAATGGGCGTACGATTTGTATAGGTGCATAAGAGAAGGGGGCGCGCAAACTTGCGAATTTCACCGGCCCGTGGCGCCCCCTTCTGGCACAGCGCCCGCGGCACCCTAGGCTCGGGCCTAGCGGGCCTAGTGTATAAACCGCCCCTGAGTGTGAGAGAGATAGCTGAAATAGGCTCACATTTTTCTTTCACGCCGTTAACATTTTCGAGAGAATAACAGTTACAAACTTGTTCCTTGTCGAACAACAGACGTTGGCTAACCATTTATTTTCTCGAGAATGCAGAGTTATGGATGAAAAACGTGAAGACTGTGCTTACAGCTTCGACAGCTCGGCACAACCTCACAAATGCTAATTTGCAGCTGGCATTAACGACATGCTCCAGTGACAGGAAATATGCTTCAGGAATGAATATGCTTTACAACCATTGCCCTATTCCTAAGCCCACAATTTTATTCATTTACAGGATATCTAAAATTGCCGCTGGCATATTATATTGATTGCGGAGCGACAATAACTCTCAGCGACATAAAAATCTTGTCGCTGATGAGCCACATAAAAATCTTTCCGCTGAGCCACATGAAATTCTTATCGCTGCCAGCTATCCGGAAGCTCCAGATAACTCTCAGTGGCATACAAATCTTGTTGCTGAGCCACATGAAAATCTTGTCGCTGCGAGTTATCCGGAAGCTCCAGATAACTCTCAGTGGCATACAAATCTTGTTGCTGAGCCGCATGAAAATCTTGTCGCTGCGAGTTATCCGAAAGCTTTGTATAACTCTCATCGACAAGTCGTTGCTCCGAAAGCAACCAATTATTGTTACAGCATAACTGACATCGCCGCTGGCGTTAGATTAATCGCAAAGCGAAAGTAACTCTCAGTGACATAACAATCTTGTCGCTGAGGTACATGAAAATCTTGTCGCAGCCAGCTATCCGGAAGCTCCAGATAACTCTCAGTGGCATAAAAATCTTGTCGCAGAGCCACATGGAAATCTTGTTGCTGCGAGTTATCCAGAAGCTCTGGATAACTCTCAGCGATGAGTTGTTGCTCCGGAAGGAAACAAATATTATAGAGCGATATATATATGCAAAAATACCATTCTCGAGAAAAATTAAGATTATGGTACGCCTTTACGTTTTCTTTCAGCTCAACAAACGATGACGCTTGAAAAAAAACCATAATTTAAACCATTTTTACTCGGAGAAGAGCCATTTTCGTTTGAAAATTGATGAAAAATCGTCATTTTCAAGCAAAAATCATGGTAATGGGCAAAAAATTGTATCTCGATGAAAAATTGAGATAAAGACATGACTCTTGGCTTTAATTGAGCTCCAGAGAGTATATTTGAAGGAAAAAAATCAGCATTTCATTCGCATGGAGCCAAGAACAAAAATTCTTCGTGACAAATTCATGTTAAAACTTTGATTTTTTCCAACTCAAGGTTGAAAATCGAAAATTGCATTCACGCGGTAAATTGAGACTTTGGCGCGTGTTTTCTCTTCTTTTTAGCGTATCATACTGAGTAGCTGGAAAAAAAATGTCATAATTTACACGATTTTTACTCGGAGAAGAGCGATTTTCGTTTGAAAATTGTCGAAAAATCGTCATTTTCAAGCAAAAATCATGCTCGTGAGCAAAAAATCATATCTCGATGCAAAATTGAGATAGAGACATGACTCTTGGCTTTAATTAAGCTCCAGAGAGTATATTTGAAGGAAAAAAATCAGCATTTCATTCGCATGGAGCCAAGAACAGAAATTCTTCGTGACAAATTCATGTTAAAACTTTGATTTTTTCCAACTCAAGGTCGAAAATCGAAAATTGCATTCACGCGGTAAATTGAGACTTTGGCGCGGTTTTCTCTTCTTTTGAGCGTATCAAACTGAGTAGTCGGAAAAAAGTCACAATTTATACGATTTTTACTCGGAGAAGAGCGATTTTCGTTTGAAAATTGTCGAAAAATCGTCATTTTCAAGCAAAAATCATGCTCGTGAGCAAAAAATCATATCTCGATGAAAAATTGAGATAGAGACATAACTCTTGGCTCAAATTGAGCTCCATAGAGTATTGTTGGTAATACGAAGCAGCTGGCTCGATCTACTGAGATCTAGCTCCGAAAGTTGTATCACGTGGTTGATAGATGGGCGATCGAACTACCGTTCGTTTGAGAGAGTCCAGTATTGCGATAGCCGTTGTGGCGTGTACTCAAATAATAAAACTGTTTATTTCTAATCTCTTGCGAGCTTATTTACCCTCTAATAGGTTATGGGCCCAGGATGCGAATTGCAAAAAAAAAAAGAACGTGAGTGAAAAACTTAGTGAAGACGGGTCACGAATAAAACGAATACGAGTGAGTAAAGAACGGCGAGAAAATCGTCGTTCGATTCGAAACGGAAGATGGCTAACGTCATGCGTATTGAGCCGCTCAACGCGGAAAATTATGACACGTGAAAATTACGAATGGAGGCAATAATGGTGAAAAACAACACATGGGCATTTGTTAACGGTGTAAAACCGGAACCGTCAAGTGGAGTAGAACAAATAAACGAGTGGAAAAACAAAGACGGAAAAGCAAAAGCCGATATAGTTCTGTCGATCAGTCCGTTTGAGCTGAACATTATTCGAGGTTTATCTACTTCAAGAGAAGTTTGGTTGAAAATCGAATCGACATATGAGTCGAAGGGGCCAGCGCGGAAAGCCACGCTGTTGAAAAAGATCACGCTGTCACGAATGAAAGAGAGCGACGACTTGAGAGTTCATCTCGCTGAATTTTTTGATGCAGTGGCGAAGCTGAAAGAAATTGATTTAATCATTAACGACGATCTTTTGGCCATATTGCTTTTATACAGTTTGCCAGAGTCGTTCGAAATTTTTCGTTGCGCCGTGGAAACACGAGACGAATTACCAAAGCGAGAGTTTTTGCGTGTAAAGATAGTCAAAGAACATTAGTCGCGAAAAGTGAGTGAGAGTGGTGGAGAACACAGCGCGATGTATGTGAAAAAATTTCAACCAAGCCAAATTAAAAACGAAAGCCGGAGAGGTCACTCAAGTGCGGGCCGCGGAGATATTGTTTGTTTTCGCTGTAATAGAGTCGGTCATATCGCGCAGAAGTGTCGTTCGAGGTATCCCAGCAGAGACGGTAATCCGAGTGCGCGACAAGCAGAAGATAATGACAATAATTCGGTGAGCTCGGTACAAGTACGCGAAGAAGTATCTATGTTAAACACGGTAGAAACAGTGATGTTCAATAAAGAGACAGGTGAGAGCGAAATCGAGTGGTGCTTAGACAGTGGGTTTACGGCACATATATGTACCGAAAAGGCGAAATTTGAAAACATTCCAAAGATGAATAAAACCTTGAACTCAGCAAACAGAGAGTCGACCAAAATATCTGGTGCGGGGAACGTAAAAATGGTCGTGAATAACGGTGAAAACGAAATAGACGTTAATTTCGAAAAGGTGTATTACGTGTCCGATCTGCGCACGAATTTACTGTCCGTCGCACAAATTACTGATCGCGGTTATGAAGTGCTCTTTCGAGAGAGCTGTGCGTTGGTCACAGATAGAGAGGGTAAGATGATTTTTCGCGCGGACAGAGTAGGAAATCTATATTATTTGAAACAGCGCGATGGAAAGACACACGAAGTAAACACGGTGGTGTCTAAGAGTGAGATAGACGAATGGCACAACAAACTTGGACATTTAAACGAGAGAGATTTGAAGGCCATGGTATCGACCGGCGTTGTGCACGGTTTAACGTTTAGAAGCGATCAGGTGTTGACGAAGGGCGAAATATGTATTCTTGAAAAACAAACTCGGGCACCGTTTCCAAAGAGCAAAGGCGATCAAACGAGAGATTCATTAGAGATAATACACTCAATGACGCTGAAGTTTGCAACGTTGGAGTCCAACGAAATGACAATAAAAAGAAAGGATTCTCATAGTTTTTGTTGCGGAGAATATTAGGTAAGGTGGAAAAACGATGAAATACGAAATATGAAAAAAAATCGGGGATAAAATCACCCTTCATAGGGGTTGAAACTTTAAAAAAATGCTATCATTGGCAATATTCGCATTCCCGTTTTTTTTTATTTAACGTATTGGTTACGAGACTCATGGACATGACGTGAAAAAAATTAGAAAAAAATAAACGGGGATAAACTCACCCTTTATGGGGGTTGAAAATTTGAAAAAATTCTACCACTGGCCATATGGGCATTCTCATTTTTTTTATTTCACGAAATGGTCACAAGACTCAAGGACATGACCTGAACAAAATTTAAAAAAAACGGGGATAAACCCACCCTTTATGGGGGTTGAAAATTTAAAAAAATTCTACCATTGGCCAGATGGGCATTCTCATTTTTTTTATTCCACAAGACGCAAGGACATGACGTAAAAAAAATGAGAAAAAAAAATCGGGGATAAACTCGTGCTTTTTGGGGGTTGAAAATTTGAAAAAAAATGCCACGACCGAAATTTCGAAGTCCCGGGATCGGTGAATTTTTCGGACTTCACTCCAATCGATCAAGAATCGAGCCAAACGTGCTTCTGGCCTATCGTGGGAAGTTTTTTTTTTTTTTTCGAAAAATTTTGAAGTCCCGAGATCGTACAATTTTTCAGAGCCCTACGGTTTTCACCGAAGGAAACTTTTTTTTTCGGTCTCGCCACGAGTGGATCATTCGATCGGAAATCGAATGAAACGCGTTTCTGGCCTATCGTGGGAAGATTTTTTTTTTTCATTCGAAAAATTTCAAAGTTTGAAAATCGTCGAATTTTTTGTAAGTTCCAGGATTTTCTCCAAAGGGAACTTTTTTTTCAGTCTCGCCACGAGTGGATCAACGAGTCTGAAGTTTGCAACGTTGATATTCAACGAAAAATATTTCATCTATTCTGAAACGTTTCGACTTTGCGGGGAGGCGATTTTCCGCCTCCTTCCGATAGAAATGGGATTCGGACTCGAGTGGGATTCCTTGTTAGAGATGGGATGAGCGGAAAGAATATTTTAATGTTAGAATATAAAGAAGATAAGCGACTCGTGAATGTAGCGTCTCTCTTGGATGCGTAACTCCTAGGGAGTTATGCGTTGCCTCAGGGTGATGTGTGCGTGTCGTCATGAATGACGTGTACGACCCTTCATCATTGGCGTTCCTGAGAACGTAAGAGAGATCGCTGCTGAAAGAAAATTACATATTATTGAAATAAACAGTATTTTAAAATGCAATAATAATATCGAAAGCGGGTGAAGCCCTGTGCGGTGTTATTCAGAAATTAGTGAAATTGTGGAGTAATTAATCGGGAATTAAATATTATTGATGGTCAAAGATTTTGGAAAGGATCAGGATAGCGAGAAGGAGACGGAGTCTCGCTTGACCGCCTGTCCGTGTCTCGAGCGCACACACACGTAAGGTGCGTGTGACGTCACGAGCCGAGCGAACGCTCGCTGATTTATGACCGTATTGACGAGAAGCGTCGAATTTGTAAAGTTGTTGCGAGGCGTGATTATTTCTTGAAATGTAATTGATTGGAGTTATAATGCAGCGAATAATAATTTTGAAGTTTGAGAAAAATTATTTAGACTATTGCTCGTTGTTGCATATGAAAAGGAATCGTGAGAAGCAAAGAGTGAAGGAAGCGAACGGACGTCAAACGCCAGAGAAGCTGGCGGGCAAATCGAATCAAATAATTCTTCGAATTGTTTGATTCTCACGGCGGATACTGAGTTGTCCCTCAGCTGCTCGCTTGCTTGCCGAGTGCAAGCGTGCTATGCGCCAGAGAAGCTGACGTAAAAATTCGATAAACGCGAATTATTATAATTCCCGTTCGATCTTTAGGCGGGCGCAAAGAAATGATTTATTTATCCTAGCTGGACGTTCGAGTGCCGCTGCGAACGTACGAAACGTCAGTGAAGCTGACGAGCAAAGTGGCGAATTAATCGTGGTCTTTGGACCGATTGATTCTCATAGCGGTTGCGAAATATGTTGAAGGTTTCGCGGCACGTGTGCTTGCTGAGGACACACGTCCTATGCACCAGAGAAGCTGGTGTCTCAATTAAGTTGTCGATTCCCGACTCGTTATTCGCGAGGTGTGGAGTTTTCTAGAGAAAATAGACAGGGTTAAACCGACGGATCTTAGAGTCGTTGCCATCGCGTGAATTTAACGAATAAAATCGCGGAAGTCCTACCTATGATCACCAGAATACTCGCTAATCCTGAGGTTGGAAAACCAGCGCAATGCAGGTACCTTGCCCAGGACTAGTTCCCTAACCGCGAACTCGAGTTGATTGGAGGAGTCCGACTTGATAATTTTTATAAGTCCATTATCCGAAGAGTGTTACTCACGATATGAGGAGTTTTGGAGAGTTGTGTCGAATAATGATCGAGAACTCTCGCTGCACGATCTTAAATAGAGAAACGAGGCGAGAGGAGAAGCTTCCCTACCACGGTACTTGGTGTGGTGACCGGTGGGAAATAGGTCAGGTGGTGTGACCACCGGGATCAAGTTGTCATCTTCTCGTGTTCTTGCTTTTGGTTTCCGTTTATTGCAATGATTAGGGGATTTGGCGAGAGGTAGTGGGAGCTCTGACAGGCGTGACAAGCGAGGCGTGTCGATGGGCCGTCTTGCTTGCGTCTAGCTGGTGAGACGTACGTCGAAGATAGGACAAGGTCTCACGATAATGAGGTGTGTCTTATTTTCGATGGCCGAAAAGATACGCTCTACTCTCGGCAACGAGACTAAGGCCGAGCACTCGCCCCCCTATGTCGACGGTATGGGTCGTTCCGTTACAATTCATTATTTATTGGATTTTGAAAATTGTGGTAATTTTTCATGTCAATTGAGTTTTAGGTGGGGAGAGAGGATCGGTTCATTGTCTGAGACCAAATACTGAATAATAATTACGAGTTCTGCTCAAGAAAAACAGAATCTCGTTGCATTCCAACGATGCAAACTTCAGCATCGTGTGGATCATTCGATCGGAAATTGAATGAAACGCGTTTCCGGCCTATCGTGGGGGAGATTTTTTTTTTCATTCGAAAGGTTCCAAAGTTCGAAAATCGTCGAATTTTTTCGAAGTTCCAGGATTTTCTCCAAAGGGAACTTTTTTCTCGGCTTCGCCACAACATCCGAATTACGTGAATATGGAGTATTACAAAAACTGTACACAGAAAATACTTATTCATATTTTTCTACGTCCAAGCAAAAATAAAAGTCACATCACGTCGAATTGTAGGGAAAAAAACCGATTGTTTTGGAGATGTTGAAGTTTGCAGCGTCACTGGAAACTCATACGCAGCGTTTGGCTGCAATAACTCAGCCCTGGCGAACACAATCGTATTTCGTAACCAAAAAACTTAATTTACCAGGCAATACCAGAAAATTTCAACATTCTTGAAAACAACGAGAGAAAAACAAATTTTTACGAGCGCGATATAAAAATTATCGGCATTGTCGATAATGAAAATCAATCGCTCAAGACTGTTCAGTTTTATCGAAATGTCATTCGATGCACGGCTGTCCACACATTTCACCTGAAGAAACCGAGTCTGACGGAAATCTTGTTACGTGCGGAGCGGTGCGCACGTCAGCTGTTAACCTGCTTGCGTGAAGCGCAAGCAGTTTATTATTATTTTTATGTGGGTTGGTTCTGATCTCGTCCTCTACAGGACGATCTTGGACTTGGGACGTTGTCAGGATT
>JBAJMU010000145.1:7544-28381 GCA_037952995.1 Hyposoter didymator | reverse complement strand
GCCGGCAGACGGCCATCCATAGTGGCTCCGCGCAGTTTACGTCATCTGGGTGCGCATCTGCATTCGCATAATTTGCCCACCCATCCGTTCCAGGCGATTCGGCACCTTGTGTCAGTTGGTCTGCACGGCATGGAAGTCCCACCCGATTCGTGGCGAGCGCCCAGCCCCCCGCAGGAGGCACGATGCGTCTCCCCCTCTCTTCAGGGGTGCGATGTTGCCATAGCAATAGCAGGGGCTGTCACCTCGGACGGTACCGGCAAGAACTGCCGGCCGCCACACGAAAGTCGCCCCCACCACCGAGCAGAGTCACTCGAAGTGACTCACTGTCTCGGCATCGCGACAGGCTGCTAAAGCAGTTCAAAGCCTGTCAAGACGGGCTGTTTACGCAGTTCGAAGCCCGTCTGGACCGGGAGCACACACGACAGGAACACCGTGACCCGAAAACCAGTGAACCCGCAGGGACTCCCGGAAAATGCCTCCAGACAGTCACGTTCGAATACTGACTGGAGGGTGCTGGTCTTAGCCGCTTCCGCGCGTTCGAGGTAGGAGAGAAGCGCGTTCTTCTCCCCTGGTTGCGGAGCGTTGCCCGTCCGCAACGACGAGGACGTGCCAGCAAATGCGGACTGCGACAGCGACAGGGCCACGGGCGGCGTTCACACGTGTGGCCGAAGTTTGACGTGTACCCTCGGACGTCCGTTCTGCTGGGCCCGGATGACGGAGGCGCAGCGGTGAAAAGGCCGAATTCCTTGCCAGAACTCCGTTGAACGAAAGTGGAAGTTGTATATCACTGCTCGCTCGGCGCCGGACACCGGGCGCAAGACCGGATAGCGCTCGCTCTTAATTAACAAAAATGCATTAGTGTCTCTCGCCCGTCATTTTTCCGTTCTCGCAGGTAATTTTCCCAGGCAACTTAAGGTAGGCAATAGGCAGCGAACTGCAGGTACTCACGCAACGAAGGAGGTAAGAGTGTTTCCGACGGTCGATGAGGCAGCCTAAAACTAAAGACGGAGAATCTCGTCCTCGAGCCGCCAGCGAGTCGCGTTGCATCGTCAAAATGGACCGTAAATACGGTCCACTGGTTGACCAAGCCTCCTGCGGGTGCCGGGGCGTAAAATGTCACGTCACAAAACCTCCACCCCAGAATTTGTCCCGGAGGGTTGAGGACGACGTTCGGCGACGATGGTGGCCAGGCAGTGGTGTGGTTTGCGTCCTTCATCTCGATTAAGCGGTACCCTGGAGTCCCGCACGAATTGGTCTCCCAGCTTCCCGGAGCAGTGTGAATACGATCTGAAACAAAGAAGTGCCTCGGTCGCCGACCTAGGAGCCCATTTAGTTCGTCCGACCACACTGAGAGCGTGCTCCTTTTCCTCCCCTCCAACGACTCGTTATTCGACGCAAAAATAAATATGGAAAGGTACTGAATGAAGGGGACTCCGATGACCACGTTTCTCCGCAAGTCTTTTATTGTCCGAAGGCGACCGTCGAACAAAATTAGCGCATAAACACCGAATGAAATTAACAAAAAAACAAATCTGGACGAGCCCCGCTCGGTCCGTGGAAGGGGCCGTCCGTCACCTCCGGGCCTCTCAATTGTAGGTTAACCCGGCGAAAAAGAAAATTGATACTGGGCGAAGTTGAAACAACAGGAAGGAAAAGGTGTGGAACAGAAAAAGGTGAATGGTGGTTCGGTACGGAAAAGGAAGGTCTAGGAGGATGTCAGATGGGGTAGGACACGACGAGTGTCGGGGCCCTAGCGCCCGGCCCTTGGGTCTCACGGCGCTTTGCCGCGGCCCTCGCAGTCATCAATCGGGCCGTGGATGGCGCAGGTCCTCACGGTCACGTCCGGCCTCCCGCAGCGGTAGCAGAACGTGCGCGGGGGGCACGCATGCTGCCGAGGGTGCGCTCGGCTGCCGCAGTTATAACAAAACTGGCCCTGCTAGGGGGGGTTTTCCTCGAAGTCGTGGCGTTCCTGGTACAAGTGCGCCCGCATGGTACCGGCTTGAGGCACGACGTCGGGGAGAGGTTGGACTCTCTCCGGAGGGGCGACGTTGGGGGGCCGCGGGGCTCTCTCTGGAAGCGGTGGCGTGGCCTCCCGTGGCGGTGGCGGGCCCGCTTGAACGGCCTGCTCCGTTGTTTCCGGGGCCGGTGGGGTGCTGGTGGTCCCTAGTCACGGGGAACTCCCGGATGCTGATGGAGGGCAGTGCGGTGCGGGGGTTTTGGAGTCCCTCGGCAATCGCACAGTATCCGGATTCTCGGTGGCTAAGGGCCAACACGGTGGGGCCGAGTGCCTCCAAGAATCCCGGGCGAAGGTGGTCGCAGGCCGCCAGGCATCCCGTATAGGGCCGCATTTGGTCGAACAGCGGGTTCGAGTCGATCTCCTCGACGTTGAAGCCCTCGAGGGTATCGGCGACCTCCTCTTGGGCATTGACAGCCGTGAGTGGTGATGACGGGCCGTCATCGCTGTCGAGGTCCATCGGCGAGGCTGGCGGGTCCGGTCACCGACGCGGGTCGCGTGGTGTTGCGAGGGGATCCTCTTCATTCAACTCCTGCAACAAATCGCGCTCCTTGTCGCTGTTGTTATCGATGACCTCGATCGACGGCGCCGTGGGTGCCTCTGGGGACGCTGGTAGGGGTGCCTCCCCCATCATCTCCGACTCTTCTGGGGTGAGGGTACGAGCGCTCGTGCACTCCTCGCTGTTCGGGGAGTCACGCGGGTCCATAGGGGGGTGACGTGGAGCTGACTACAAAAGGCATTGGTGCGGGTTTTGATAGCGGCCAGTACAGTGAGGGAGAAAGCCAGGCAAGAGCCGAGAGAAAGCAAGAAAGAGGGTAAGAAAGAATGCAGGGTAAAAATCAAGTTGCATGCATGACTAAAGACGAGTGGTCCTGGTACCGTTTTACCCCGCGGGTGGTAGCGCGTCCGGATAGGTGACTACACCGGTGCGCGTGAACGCCGCAGGTAGAGCAGGCAACGAGGTAGGCAGCGGCGGCTTAGGCAGGTAAATAGGCAGCGCGGTAAGCAAGTCAAGCAGGCAGCAAGGCAGGCAACAATGGTAGAAAAAAAATGAAAACAAAATGTCTGTGAAGCATAAAGCGAGCCAGATCGATAGGTATTAGTTAGGTAATTATAGAACCCCACGGGGAAAAAAGCCTGGACAAGTCCATTTGATGGTGACCTCTGTTTCCATTGCAGTTCCCAGAAAAATCTACAGAAAAGTTAGAATCCCTCCCTCTGCCAAAAAAATTAGATGCCCTCTCAGAAGAATGGTGAAAAATGTATCGCCTGAAAAACCTTGACCACTTCCGACTGAAAAAATTGAAACCCTTCATTACCCTCTGCAAAAAAAAATTTGATGCCCTTCCAGAAAAACGATGAAAAATCTTTCGCCTAAAAAACCTTGACCACTCCTGACTGAAAAAATCGTAGACCCTTCAAAGAAAACAGCCTCTGCCAAAGAATTCGATGCCCTCCCAGAAAAACGATAAAAAATGTCTCTCCTAAATAACCTTGACCACTCCAAACTGAAAAATTGAAGACCCTTCGAAGAATACAATGAAGAACAATCCCACAAAAATCTAGCCGACAAATTTAAAACACTTTACATAAACACAAAAATAGTCATGAAATAATTATGTAAAAATGTAAAAAAATATGTAAAGCACTAAAATTTCTGATATCAATAAGAGGACAAGTTTTCCGTTGAGGTCTGAGAATCAACTAACCATTACATTCCATTAATAACCATTAATAATATAAAATCATTTGTTGTCGAATTATTAACAACTTAGAAAACGAAAATAGTCAATGTTTCATTGACTTACAGGATTAAAATTTGGAATATCAATACTGGGACAACTGTTTCATACTAAATTACGAAACGAACATAGTCAATATTTCATTTACGTACAGGATACAAATTTACCATATCAATACTGGCATTACGAGTGTTTCAATGGTTTTCAATCATTTTCAATAATTCAATCACGTTTCTCGAATTTTTGCCCATAGCGATCCATACGCTCAACGGCTGACGCCTCACCTGTTCACGGGATGTTCACGGGAACATTGAAAATCTTTTTGGTGTACATACATTGTACCACATTGAGGCCAAAGTTGTTATGTCCACAACGGGGTGAAGCCGTTTCACCATTTTTATCGTGAAATAAACGTCTCGAAGAAGAACAGCGGAATTATATTTTTTAACGAATTTTAACGGTATGAACCTTCAGCAGTGAATATTACTTGTCATCTTCCCTCATCTATAATTCGTTCAATTACTGTGTTCATTGCCTCTTGGGGCTGTGCAAAAGTAGTCGATCCACACTGAATTCAGAAAATGCCATGATTCCATTCCTCAAAGCGTCATGAGTGGATTTGCATTCTCCAAAGCGTCATAAGTGATCTAAGTTTTTCCGAAGGTTCATAAGTGAACTTAGATCCAATTGCTGGCAATGATTATCTTGTTTCTTAAATAAGTATCGAAATTTGATAAACCAATATAACCATGCCTTTTTCCTAGATATAACTAAACAAATTGAAGTTGAGCAGGAATTTGCAGAAACCTGTTTATTCCCCTCATTAAAAATGAATTTTTGCTTCCGTGCGCATTCATTGTTAAATGTTCATTACAATAATAAACATATCAATAACTCTGAAGAATTGTGATTAAGAATAATTGTGATCTCATATTATTAAGATGGTGATAATCATTTCAATTGCCAACAAGTTATCGTGCACTCATCAACAGGACTACAGACAAACAACAGTTATAATTTGTTTTTTTCTGGAATAAGGAATTGGCATAAAAAGTTATGGGCCGGACAAGTACTCAGTGCGCATACGCTCAACGTACGGTGGTGACCGTTTAACAAATCGTTACCCATCAAGCAGTATTGGGGGCCTCAAGTTAAAACCTGTGGTACAATGTATAAACACCAAAAAGATTTTCAATGTTCCCGTGTACAGGTGAGGCGGCAGCCGTTGAGCGTATGGATCGCTATGGGCAAAAATTCGAGAAACGTGATTGAATTATTGAAAAAGATTGAAAACCATTGAAACACTTGTAATACCAGTATTGATATGGTAAATTTGTATCCTGTACGTGAATGAAACATTGACTATGTTCGTTTTGTAAGTTAGTATGGAACCCTTGTCCCAGTATTGACTTTCCAAATTGTATGTAGTGAAGTTTTACATGCATACCCTTAGCGGGTTTGTACATGGTGTGCTTCCTCTGACCCCCTGCTTTCATCTTTGTTCCACCTTTTTCTCTCATCCTATTCCACCATTCACCCTTCCCCATTTGTCTCCTCTCCACTACGCCCACATGGACCTACTATTTTACGTGGGTTCCGAACCACAGAGAGTACAGCTTGGGACACTTAGAAAAATCCATTGGTGTCGGCGGGAATCGAACCCGGGGCCCCTGGGTGGGAGCCGGGCTCGTTACCACTGAGCCACTGCCTCTCCTGATATTCCAAATTTTAATTCTGTAAGTCAATGAAACATTGACTATTTTCGTTTTCTAAGTTGTTAATAATTCGACCACAAATGATTTTATATTATTAATGGTGATTAATGGAATGTAATGGTTAGTTGATTCTCAGACCTCAACAGTAAACTAGTCCTCTTATTGATATTAGAAATTTTAGTGCTGAACGTAAATGATAAATTTTTACATAATTATTTTATGACTATTTTTTGTGTTTATGTGAGGTGTTTTGAATTTGTCAGCAAGATTTTTGTGGGGTTGTTCTTCATTGTATTCTTCGAAGGGTCTCCAATTTTCTCAGTTTGGAGTGGTTGAGGTTATTTAGGGGAGACATTTTTTATTGTTTTTCTGGGAGGGCATCTAATTCTTTGGCAGAGGTTGTTTTCTTTAAAGGGTCTACAATTTGTTCATTCAGGAGTGGTCAAGGTTTTTTCGGCGAGACATTTTTCATCATTAGTCTGGGAGGCTATCTCATTTCTTGGCAGAGAGAGGGGTTCTAACTTTTCTGTAGATTTTTCTAGGAACTGCAATGGAAACAGAGGTCACCAACAAATGGACTTGTCCAGGCTTTTTTCCCCGTGGGGGAATTTCTGGGTAGAATATCACTTCTTTTTTCTGATTGAGTCTGAATTTTTTTCAGTCGGGAGTGGTCGAGGTTTTTCAGGCGAGACATTTTTTATCGTTTTCCTGGAAGGGTGTCAACATTTTTTGGCAGAGGGAGGGGTTCTACTCAGTAGTTTGACTACTGAGAGTTTGATCACAATCGCTATGAACTCCATTTTTTCATGGTTGATATTTTAAAAGAAAAAATCTAAATTAGGAATGACATATATTTGATGAAAGATCTTTGAATAAAGATTGTCAAAATTTTAAGAGAACACATTTTTTTACTAATATTGTGTTGAATGAATTCGAATGAAATCGAATAGAAGAAGGACGACTGAACTGAATACCGGAATATCGCATTGATTTTCATCATTAATACGCATGGAGAAAGAATGGAATGACAAATGGGATCTTCTGAAAGATGAGTTGCCAGTGGAGCTTTTGAGCTCTAAAAACTGCTCCATGTAGTCTGCCCTGAAAACTGGTCTGGAGACCGCTTTCTAGTTTTTTCCTGGAATATACTTTGCGGAACGTAATTGAAGCCCTTATTAATGCCAATCTCAATCCAATGCAGCAATGTGATTTCTAACCGTTTCCCACGAGTTTCATTGGAAAGTAATCTAAAATTTATGATTTTCCGTGAATTTTCAAACGAAAATCGATCGTCTCCGAGCAACGATGGTAAATTCGCGATTTTTTGTCCGTCGACATGGTTCGTTTAGCTCAAACGAAGCGTAAAAACGTGCTATCGTCTTCATTTTTTGCGAGATCACAATTTTCGACTTTCAACATCAGTTGCGAAAAAAACCAAGATTTTTACATAAATTGGAAGCGGAGAATTTTTTGTCCTGGGATCATGGGAGGACGATGGTGATTTTCGTGATAAAAGTATACCTTGTCACCGTAATATTGAGCCCAGAAACATGTCGTTTCCCCAATTCATCGCCAAAATATGATTTTCGGCGCTTTACCACGATTTTTGTTGGAAAACGACGATTTTTCGTGAATTTTCAAACGAAAATCGATCGTCTTCGAGCAACGATGGTAAATTCTCGATTTTTTTCCGTCGACACGCTTTGTTCAGCTTAAACGAAGCGTAAACACGTGCCATCGTCTTCATTTTTTGCGAGATTAGAATTTTCGACTTTTAACATCAGTTGTGAAAAAACCAAGTTTTTTTCATAAATTAGAAGCGGTGAATTTTTTGTCTTGGAATGATGGGAGGACAATGCTAATTTCTTTCCTGGAAATATACATTGTCACTGTATATTTGAGCCCAGAAACATGTCGTTATCTCAATTCTTCGCCGAGACATGATTTTTGTCCTAAAACCTCGATTTTTGTTGGAAAACGACGATTTTTTGTGACTTTTCAAACGAAAATCGATCGTCTCCGAGCAGCGATGGTAAATTTCGATTTTTTTCCCGTCGACATGGTTTGTTCAGCTCAAACAAAGTGTATATGTAGCGGGGTTTGTTATAGCCAAGGATGAACTCGGATAATAAACTCCACTACATAAAATAATGTCTTATTTTATTTTGTACAACATTAACAAGTAGATCGAGGTGTAAATGTTACCGCGTAGATCGACTGTATCGATCGGCCGTTCGCGATAGATTAACTGTTCTGGGCGAGTCTTGTCGCGTCGTTTTATGATTTTCGGCGAGATATGATTTTCGGCGCATTACCACGATTTTTGTTGAAAAACGACGATTTTTCGTGAATTTTCAAACGAAAATCGATTGTCTCCGAGCAACGATGGTAAATTCTCTTTTTTTTTTGTCGACATGGTTTGTTCAGCTCAAACAAAGTGTGTTTACACTTTATTTGTTTTCGTTTTTGTGTTTTTACAATTTTCGACTTTCAACATCAGTTGCGAAAAAAAAAAGATTTTTACATGAATTGGAATGTATATATCGCTCCACAATATTTTGTTCCTTCCGGAGCGACAACTTGTCGCTGAGAGTTATTCAGTGCTTCCGGATAGCTGGCAGCGACAAGATTTCCATGTGCCTTAGTGACAAGATTTTCATGTGGCTCAGCAACAAGATTTTTATGTCGCTGAGAGTTGTTGTCGCTTTGCGATTAACCTAATGCCAGCGGCGATGTCAGTTATGCTGTAAATATTCATATCTATCACTCCACAATATTTGGTTCCTTTCGGAGCAACAACTTGTCGCTGAGAGTTATCCAGAGCATCGGGATAGGTGGCTGTGACAAGATGTAAATGTGCCTCAGCGACAAGATTTCCATGTGCGTCAGCGACAAGATTTTTGTGTGGCCCAGCGACAAGATTTTTATATCGCTGAGAGTTATCCAGAGCTTCCGGATAACTCGCAGCGACATGATTTCCATGTGGCTCAGCGACAAGATTTTTATGTTGTTGAGAGTTATCTGGAGCTTTCGGATAGCTGGCAGCGACAAGATTTCCCTGTGCTTCAGCAACAAGATTTTTATGTGGCTCAGCGACAAGATTTCTATGTCGCTGAGGGTTATCGTGGCTTTGCAATTAATCTGATGTCAGCGGCGATGTTAGTTATGCTGTAAATGGATAAAATTGTGGGTGTAGCAATGGAGCAAAGGTTCTGAAGCATATTCATTCATGGAGCATATTCCCCCGTTACTGGAGCATGTCGGTGATAATGCCAGCTGCCAATTAGCATTTGTGAGGTTATACCGAGCTGTCAAAGCTGTAAGCACAGTTTTCACGTTTTTCTTCCATAACCCGGCATTCTCGAGAAAATAAATGGTTAGCCAACGTCTGTTGTTCGACAAGGAACAAGTGTGTAACTGTTATTTTCTCGAAAATGTTGACCGCGTCAAAGAAAAATGTGAGCCTATTTCAGCTATCTCTTTCACACTCGCCTCCATATGGGCCGTCGAAATTTCGATGATGATTTTTTCATCGCGATCAGCTGACGTTTTACGTTCGCTCGTCTGCACTGTTCGTTTTGTGTGTCGTCAGTCGTGACCAATCAGAAACACACCAGCGCCACGGGGCCTTTCTCTGTGTCGTATACATACACGCTAGAGATGGGCGATTATAATCGATTTCCATATAATCGATTGTTTTCGTAGCAAAAATCGATTATTTTTAGCGATTGTTGATTCCCCGATTAATCGATTTTTCGATTTATTTTGGCCCACGATATCGATTATGGCCAATATGGCCGCCATCGGAGAAAAAGAGAAAAAATTTCAGATCATCCCGCCAGAATCCCAGATCCTAGATGATTGTGTGCGGAGCAAAACTGAAAACTGACTCTGACTACCCTCAAACTCGTAATCGCAACTCAAGGGTGCGTAAAGCGGGTGTGCCCACGTGCTTGTCGGTGGAATTCAATAAAGTAATTAGTAAAGAACAAAAACAAAGGACATAAACAGCATAACCTCAGTAAGAACGTGAGAGTGAGAAGTACGAAGTCTCAATCGAACTTTACACTTTACTCTGGGTGACTATTTGTTTCCTACTTGAGAGTAGAGCTCTGACTCACCTCAAACTCGCAATCGCAACTCAAGCGTGCGGGAAGCGTGTGTGCACACGTGGTTGTTCGTGAAATTCTATAAAGTAATTAGTGAAAAACAAAAACAAAGGACATAAACAACAACCTCAGTAAGAACGTGAGAGTGAGAAGTAAGAAGTCTCATCAAACTTTACTTTACTCTCGGTGGCTATTTGTTTCCTACTTGAGAGTAGAGACGATGGATGAAGATGAAGGTAAGATATTTTTATTTGGTATATACACTCAAATGCATGAATAAATTAATAAATAGCCAACGTTTTAGGAGCATGGGTGGATCCGGACATCACGTTCGACATCTTCTTCCAAATAAACAATCAGAGAGCCTTCAGGATTCGCGAAATTGATCGATCTACTTATGCGAAGCTTAAACGTACGTGAATTATTGTTTATTTCATAGAATTGACTCCGGTAAAAACTACGTTTCCTGTTAAATATCAGTTTACTTTTGTTCCAGATGATGACGCGTTTGCTGTGAACTACATTATAAATCTTCTCGCAACTGGAGAGCTGCGCAATAACGAAGCGACTATTGAAATCCTGTTTCGATCGATAGACGGTCTTGATTTGTGAGCAGATGTTGATTTTTTACATGATATTTTCTCTGCAAAATTCGAAGTTTCATTACTTCAAGATTGCAACCCCCTATGCTCTCATATTTATTGCATATTTTGATATTTCGGGATTTCGTTATTTCAAAAAATTTTCTATTGCCAGTGAGCGTGTGGAACTTTCGTCGGGCACAATCTCTTTACCCAAAACTTCTGCTGCGAGGGATAAAATCCTCTGCGCAGCTTCAAAATCTCCATTGACGGACACCAAAAGAGATCAGTGAGTAAATTGTTTTAACACGGTCCAAAATGTAGATAAAAATTAAAATAATATAATAATTAACCGTGAGCATATAAATTAGCCGACAAGCAACGGCCCTTTTTGAATCTTAGTTGCGCCAGATCATATCTGTCATAATCCCAAAAAAGGACGAACCCTCCCGGTGGGAGCTAACGATGGATTTGCTGGATCACGTGCTTCATCCTCTACATTATCGTTAGATAGTCAATTAAGATTTTTCAATTCACCTTTTTTTTAACTACATTTTTCATTCTTTTCGGGATTGATGACAAAAATGAGAAGCACGATGTCCAGGCTTTCCGGCTCAAACGGTGGCTCTCAATTTTCTTGTGTGACGTCAAGCATAAATAATTATTTTTCGAAATTCTCTATTGCCAGTGACCGTGTGGAACTTTCATCGGGCTCTAACTCTACATCCCAACCTTCTTCTGCGAGGGATAGAATCCTCTTCGCAGCTTCAAAATCTCCATTGACGGACACCGAAAGAGATCGGTGAGTAAATTATTTTAACACGATCCAAAATGTAGATAAAAATTACAGTAAAATAATAATTAACCGCGAGCATAGAAATTATCCGACAAGCAACGGCCCTTTTTGAATCTTAATTGCGCCAGATCGTATCTGTCATAATCCCAAAAAAGGACGAATCCTCCCGGTGTAAGATAACGATGAATTTGTTGGATCACGTGCTTCATTCTCTACATTATCGTCGCATAGTCAATTACGATTTTTCAATTCACCTTTTTTTTTACTACATTTTTCATACTTTTCGCCATTGATGACAAAAATGAGAAGCACGATGTCCAGGCTTTCCGGCTGAAACGGTGGCTCCCAATTTTCTTGTGTGACGTCAAGCCTTAATTATTTTTCGAAATTCTCTATTGCCAGTGAGCGTGTGGAACTTTCATCGGGCTCTAACTCTGCATCCCAACCTTCTTCTGCGAGGGATAGAATCCTCTGCGCAGCTCCAAATTTTCCATCGGCAGACACCGAAAGAGATCAGTAAGTAAATCATTTTAGGATAGTATAAAATCTAATTAAAAAATAAAATAAAATAAAATAATAATTAATCCATATCCAATGTTCAGTAAGTTGTGTTATTGTAGTTTCTTATATTTGTCTCATGATATTCAATTTGCCCCAGGAATAGTTCAAAGGATAGAACGAGATCTTCAACCTCTAAGAGTGAAGCATGGAAGCACTTCCAAAAAGTTGATTATACGTCGGCTCGATGCAAAATTTGCACCAAAATAATCAAACACAGTGGCAACACGACGAACCTGATGCAGCATATAAGGTGCTCCCATTCAATGCATATATCAGCGGAAAAACGACACGCAGTCCAAACAGCAACTGTGATGCACGCGCTTCTCGCAGCATTAGAGCCAGTAACGGCCATTATTAACTAATAATTAAAATAATAAAAGTAAAAACATAATAAAGTCAATAATTTAGTCATAAGAGTAAAAGCGATCCCGTGAACACGAACGTTCGACCCCACCGCCCGGCTCTCGGCCAATCAGAGACAAGCGGCGAACGCTCGTCCCCTCCACCCGGCCTTCAGCCAATCCCGCGAGACTCGCGGCGTGCGCGTCCCCATAAATACCGGGCTGCCAGCGGGCAGCGGGACACTTGCCGACAGCGTGCCGGATAGGCACCATCGGACCCTCCAGCTTCTGTACGAGCGTGAGCGCTCCCAACGGTTTCGAACATCACCTATAATAAAAACTATTCATCTAGTAAACCAAATTACTGGAGTCTTATTTTTTGACGACCTCCCACTTCGGTGCATTCCCCCACCATCACCCAGATAGCCAGGAGGCCAGCCGCGGGACGACTCGGAACTCAGTCGCATCGTTGGAGAGCGCCGAGACGGTGCTCATCCAAGGGACCCCAGCACCGGGAAGCAGCGTTCAACGAACAAGCTCTTTTCAGAGCTCTCTCTCTTCACAAAGAACCGTCCTTCTCAGGACGCGCTCAAACGTAGAGCACTCTGGCCAAGCCTAAGCCGGAGAGCGGCGTGACGGACGGGTAGGTGGCTGCAAAGCTCACCCGATCTCGAGCCCCAATCTCCCGCTCGTGCAAACGCAGAGTTGGCACGGAAGACGGGCTGGTGGCTGCAAAGCCCACCCGATCTCGAGTCCCTCTCTGCGATCCGTTCTTCCTACGCGCATTGGCTCACTTCGCCCCCTCTCCCGATCCAGGCAGACTACCGGCCGCACAATGGCTCAACACATCATTCCATCGTTCGCTCTGCGAAGAGCAGCATCATGGTACGTCGTCGAACAGCGTCCTACCTACGCCGCCTAGACCGCCGCGCCGAGGATCGAAGAGAACGAGATCGCCCCAAAAATCTAAGACCCACGAAGGAGAACGTTACGCCGGCCGAAAACTCCACTCCAGCTGCGGAAGAGGTTTCGCCGACTAAACCCAAGCCTCCGTCATCCAAACGACCTAAGCGCTCGGAGCCAACACCTCGACGCCTCGCGAGTGTCGTGGTTCCTCCCGACGTCGTCCGCGCGTTAAAGCGGGTTCCAACGCACCCTCGACGCACGGCCGCCCAGTCTACCGCCAAGCGACAGATCATCAGCCTCTCGCCAAAGAAAAGAATTCAGCCCAACACCAAACCTCACGAAACAGCCGAGGCCATCGTGGCGAGAATAAAGGTGCCACCACGAGAACCACGCATCCGGTTAATTTAAACCAAAAAACTACACCCAACGGCCTTTCTAAAGGCCAACAAGACGCGCGTAGAACCCTCTCTTTTTCGCTCAACATTCCTCCACTCAAATTGTCGGTGACAACTGCAAGCGGAAGAGTTGCCAAACGAGGAAAATTCATGACTGATTCCGATACAGAAAATGTGGATGATCCATCCTCCAGTAAGGTATGCACTATGCCCATAAAAACTCCTCAAACTAATATCCAAAACGTGAATCTGTCTTGGAACATTTCATATATAGGATGATAATTTTTGCAGCTAAAGCCGAACATAAAAAAAGCTTTCGAGAGAATAACAACATTTAAAGGTAACTTTTTGACATACGTGTAAGAGAATAAGAGATGCACATCAATCACTTCATTTTTTGGTATTGTACCATCCTTTTTTTTCTTCGTTTGAACAGGTCGGGGCTCTTCTGCGGCCAAGATAACAAACAAAATCGCCTACATGATAGCCGTAGATCATTGGCCTTTGTCGATAGTTGAGGCTAGAGGATTTAGAGCATTAATGAAGGAAGTCGTCCCTTCGTCGTTATTCAATTCCAAGTTGGAAATCCATCACGAACACACTCGAGCTGAAGTACGAGCAGATGAAAGAAGTGTATCGAGATCGTCTCGCACTTCAAACTTCCCTCACTCTAACATGCGACATATGGACGGATACGGCGAATCACAGTTATCTTGGCATCACGTATCATTATTCAACAAAAGAACACTCATTTGCGAGTAGTTGCTTGGGAGTATTTCCGCTTCAGGAGCATCACATGGCTAACTACATTTCCGAAAAATTGAAATCTTCTCTGGCGGAATTCGATATACCATTGTCCAAAGTTACAGCGATTGTAACGGATCGTGGAGCGAATATTTACAAGGCAGCGGTTGACACGTTTGGTGCTTCAAAACATATTCCGTGTTTGGCTCACATCCTGTCGGGTATGGTACCGAGTGCTACAAAAGCGATACCGGCACTTGAAAAAATCTTTTTTCGCGTCAAAGAAATCGTCACGCTGACGAAAAGGAGCGTTGTTGCATCGGATGAATTGCGAAGACTCCAAATCTGCAACGGGAAGACTGAAGGTACGGCTCTGAAATTGAAACAAGATGTGCCCACGCGATGGAATTCAACATTTTACATGCTCGAAAGATTCCTCGATCTCCGTGATTACATCTATCCAGTCCTGATGAAATGCTCGTCAGCTACGGAAATGTTGACACGCGGAGAAACGGAAATTCTTAAAGATTGCTTAGTAGTCATGCGTCCGATCGAACACATAATACGTGAAATGAGTGGAGAAACGTATTCGACGGGTAGTTTAGCAAACCCAATTATCCGACTCATGGAAATTACGTTGAGCCAATGCGAGCCAATTACGAAAGTCGGGCAATCTTTCAAGTTCGATATTCTTACACAAATTCAAACAAAATTCCAAGGAATCGAAGGAGCGGAACTATTGGCAGTGGCAACAATACTGGATCCTCGATTCAAGAAAATTCATTTTCGATCTGCTCTAGCAGCAGAAGGGGCAATCGAAAGAATCAACAAAGAACTCAAATCGACCGGTAATAGTTCTGATGGTCCCCGTTTGATAGGTCCGCCCCCTTGGGAATCGAAAACCTCTACTCAGCCAGTTGTTGACATATGGCAAGTCCATGACAATTCGATCGCCAACAACATCGATTCCTCGGGCAATGATTCTTCGGAGCTTAATCCGGAATTGCGTCAATATTTGAATCAGCGGCCAATTCCGCGACATGAAAACCCACTCGAATATTGGGCCAGCGTGAAAGGAGTCTCTCCAAAGCTCTATACTTTGGCAATAAAATATCTCAACGTCATAACAACTTCCGTTCCATCGGAGCGATTATTTTCCAAGGCTGGGGCTATAAAAACAGAGCGACGCAACAGATTGGCGGGTAAGAGACTAAATATGCTGCTCTTTCTAGCTTCAATATGTGATCAAGACTGGAATTCGGAATAATGGATTAAGGTTTGACGTGTATTTATACCTCGAATGGGTTACTTTTGAACTTTTGTAACAATGTTATTCATTCCTGTGTCGGTAGATGTTCCTAAAAATCTCATGTGATAAATGTGATAAGCTTGTTCGTTTGAACTTACCGTGCGGTTGTTTATTTGTCCACAAATATTTTAATTTTTGTTTTTTCTGTCAGAGTTTTTTTTTGTCCAGAGTCGCGGTCCCGAATCGTCGTTGTTAAGAAAGGGAAAAAATAATGATTGCCTGTGTGTAATTATTGTACCTTTTTATCCTGTCATCCTTTTTATCAATAAATTCCTCTGGTAACTCCTTTCTTATTCCTTTGCTTGTTAATTATTTAATTCATGTGTCACTGCATCATTAAAACTAAAAAAAAAAAAAAATAACGTTCACATTTATATTGCAGGTATCGATTCATAACTTCCGGTGCCCTGCTGGATGAGGAACTAGATTTTTTTCTTCATTTTTCAGGGACTTCGTCAATTATTTAATTATCGATGAAATATATCAATCTTTTGTTTAAAAATATTTCTTATGGCATTTTTTTTAACCCTAGGAGCTAGTTGTGCATAAAAATCGAATTTATCTTTTCATAATAGAGCGTATTAAAAAAAATTCGATTAATCGATTATTTTTCGATTTTTCTCTGAATAAATCGATTTTTAGTAATCGATTGTTGATATAATCGATTATTTGACAATCGATTTTTTTTCAATATCGCCCATCTCTAATACACGCACGCACACTTCAATCATCACATAATTTTTCCCGTGCAAAGTTTTTTCTCAGCAATTACGGCATCAATCGGATTGATTTACACACTATTAAGTTGTCCCACTTCGGATCGAAGTGGGACAACTTAATAGTGTGAAGTTCAATTTTTAGATCATAAGATTACTCCTGAACTTTGTAATTCAAGAAAGTTTCTACCCCCACCGTCGAAATCGCTTTATTCAGAGATAATATACTCGGCCGAGTCTCGGACAAGCAGACGACGCTGTCAAATGTACTTGTCCCGAGACTCTGCCGAGACTCTTGATTACTTCCAGCAAGATGTATGGCAGATGATTTGTCTCCAATAGTCGTTCGAATAGAGCATGAAACTGAAGCAAGTTCTTTAGAGATTAAATCCGATTCCGTATTAAGTGATCGCAGAGTAGCATGAGCACGTCTTTTCGAAACCGGTGCGAATTCGTTTTCCGCTGGAACATGAAAAGGCAATTGTGTTTTCCGATGATTGAAATGTTTCCATTTCGCCGCTACCTCGTTAGATCCAGATTGCAAGTCATCGATATGTTCCTTTAAAAATCTAATAGTGGCACACGGCAGAGAGATCCCTTTAAAAATTTTGTTTCCCATTTCAGCGAAATATCTTTTCTGATATGCCGACGATGCATGAGCTTGTTTGCCAGGGAGCCAAGCCGCAGTGAGTATAGGGAACTCTTTACCAAATCGCTCGAGCGGGGCTGCAAATTCGGCATAATAAAAACTATTGAGATCCTTGCAGTGGTTACCTTGCTGACTTCAAGGCGAAGACCCGTCAATTAAGCTTCTTATCCATTCGTGAGTCACGCTCAAATGTTTGTTGTTCTCGTCGATCACGTGTAAAGTTTTTTCAACCTCCTCTTCGAATTCAATGCTACCTGTTGAAGTTTCCAACTGATTTATTGTGTCTTCCTGCTTCGACATTAAGTTTTCCAAGAGACTTCTTGCTTCAAGAACCGTTATTTCTTTTTCTCGCAGAATTACACTGTCATTCAGATTCTGATGCAGAGCCACGAAGCAAGAAAGTTGGAAAACGTACTCGAAATCTGGTATAGTTTGGCAATCAATCATGAGGGCAATCGTACGAAGGTAGACATTTTCGATCGCTGGATGACGCAAAGCTTTAATGCATTCCCATCTCGCGGCAGCAGCCATTTGATGAGCAACATCCGCCCTGATGAACGTGTTGATGGGCTTCGGTTCTTTATGGCTTTGCGTTGCCCATTTGAAAACGACGTCGATGTATTCCTTCAAGGACATCCGGTTGAAAGCATCGGCCATGGCGAGCAGCAATGCACGCCCCAAATCAGAGGTCGCTTCGTTCGGTATGGTCGCAACCACGGACCCAATCTTTTAGCCAAAACGTAATGAAAGCTGCGTCGTGTCTTTCTGAAAGCATTTGATATACTGGAAGGGTTTTATTTTCGAAGTTGATTGTTACCGTGTACAAAAAAATGTGTCCAGTTTTGCGGCTAGGTTGTTTTTCAAATTTCTTAATTACACTGCCTGTAGCATCCAGGGAAATTTTCGATGATCCTTTTGTAGAACAATGTTTTTTCCTAATTACTCTAATCGAAATTGTAGACGACACGGACGGTTTTTTAAAGCGTTTATTTTCAATCGTTTGTCGGTATCAACTAACTCCTTTTTTCGTTTCCAAGACAACCCAGCCCTCTGTCTTTTTTTTCTATGAATACTCGTCACGCACTCGCTCGTTCTCTCATAAACGTCTTTCTCATTCTGACATATCACACTTTCATCACCCAACAATATTCTTCTTCGACGAAAACTTGTTCCGGAGTACAGTAGAAAACGTAAAGCGTCTTAGCTCCAATATCGCGGATAGCGCTGTCGTACGGACGATTTGACAAAATATTGCGTATGTTAGTGATCATGTCGGTTTTCGCGCTATTTTTTATGCCAAGTTCTTCCTGACCATATTCCATTTTGGCTTGTGTGTAAGTGTTCGATTTTTGAATCCACGCTGATTCGTTTTCACCGAAATGCATATTTTCTGCGAGTAATTTTTGGCGATGTCCGACAGGTAGTTTTCGCTTGAGTTCGCGTCCAGTGTTTTTTCTTTCGGGACCATTCAAGGGCCTTTTCGCTGGAGGGTGGTATGATTTACGGGTATCACGCGTTTCAAATATCAGAGTCAGTTTTCCGTTGAGTGGTGGTTCATGAGCAACTCCAACAATTTGGAGTCGCTCATGTTTTCTTGAAACTGCAATCCGTGCAGTGTCAAGATGTCCTTTTTTGTTTTCTGTTACGTGCGTATAAACTGAGTGAGGTTTCCACTTCCCCATGAGTTCCTTGCTCATGTCCGTCCATACTTGTGCAGAACTGGATGGCAAAGTGTTTGTCAAAAAGTACTGCACGTATTTCTGGATTAACACAATAATTTGTTCATCAGAAACTCGGGGCGGTCGTCTCTAGAAAATAGAATTTATGTTTTATCCTGGGCATTTACACCAACAATAATATATATAATACGATGGGATGTAGTTCATAATTTATACGTTGTTTGTGTGATATTTTTTATCACTGATGATGGAAATTTTTGAGTGCACAACCAACCCAATATCGGCGTCTCTACAAGACACCCGATGTAAGAGTAACAGGGAGCAGAAAGATTAAAGATAAAAACCGAATCAAGAGACTCGGCAGAGTCTCGGAACAAGTACATTTGACAGCGTCGTCTGCTTGCCCGAGACTCGGCCGAGTATATTATCTCTGAATAAAGCGATTTCGACGGTGGGGGTAGACACTTTCTTGAATTACGAAGCTCAGGGGTAATCTCATGATCTAAAAATTGAATTTCACACTAATAAAGTTGTCCCACTTCGATTGAGCCATAAATCAACCCGATTGATGCCGTAATTGGTGAGAAAAAACTTTGCACGGGAAAAATTATGCGATAATCGAAGTGTGCGTGCGTGTATGTATACGACACAGAGAAAGGCCCCGTGGCGCTGGCGTGTTTCTGATTGGTCGTGACTGACTACACATAAAACGACCAGTGCAGACGAGCGAACGTAAAACGTCAGTTGATCGCGAGGAAAAAATCATCATCGATATTTCGATGGCCCATATGGACGTGAGTGTGAGAGAGATAGCTGAAATAGGCTCACATTTTTCTTTCACATTTCCGAGAGAATAACAGTTACAAACTTGTTCCTTGTCGAACAACAGACGTTGGCTAACCATTTATTTTCTCGAGAATGCCGGGTTATGGAAGAAAAACGTGAAAACTGTGCTGACAGCTTTAACAGCTCGGCATAACCTCACAAATGCTAATTTGCAGCTGGCATTACCACAGACATGCTCCAGTGACGGGGGAATATGCTCCATGAATGAATATGCTTCAGAACCTTTGCTTTCTGAGACCAAACAATTTCGGGCCGGACAAGTACTCTGTGCGCATCCGCTTAACTGTCAACATGCGATGGCAAACTTAAGTTATCCATCGGGTCGGGCAAGTTTTTCTGTCGATTCGCCATTGTGTATTTAGGGGTTGCTTTTTTTGTGACGTGTTTTTTTGGAACTTTTCCCTTTTTCTCGTTAATTGATTTTCAGCACTCAATGGAATACTTGTCCTTTTATGGATATCAAGAATTTTTAGTGCTGAGCGAAAATCATCAATTTTTTTTTACCATTTTTACGTTCATTGTATTTTTTTTCAATTGTTTCGATTTTTTTTTGGGTTTTTCTCCATTTTTCTAGGAGCCATTTTTTCCTAGGGTTTTTTTCTATTTTTCACTTTATTTCAATTCTTTTTTAGGGGGGTTGGATTTTTCTGTGAAAACAATTGGAAACGGGCGTCACGAACAAATGGACTTGTCCAGGCTTTTTTCCCCGGGAGGGGATTTTTGGCTAGGATATCACTTTTTTTCTGATTGAAAGTTTCGATTTTTTTTAGTCCGCTGGGAATAATTTGCTGATTTTTCCCCTAGAAGTCGACTCTGTGGAGCTCAATTTAAGCCCAGAGTCATATCTCTATCTCAATTTTCCACCGAGATATGATTTTTTGCCCATTACCGTGATTTTTGCTTGAAAATGACGGTTTTTCGACAATTTTCAAACGAAAATGGCTCTTCTCCGAGTAAAAATCGTATAAATGATGACTTTTTTCCCACCTACTCAGTTTGATATGCTCAAAAAAAGAGAAAACACGCGCCAAAGTCTAAATATACCGCGTGAATGCAATTTTCGATTTTCGACCTTGGGTTGGAAAAAATCCAAGTTTTAACATGAATTTGTCGGGAAGAATTTTTATTCTTGGCTCCATGCGAATGAAATGCTGATTTTTTTCTTTTAAATATACTTTGTAGAGCTCAATTTAAGCCAAGAGTCATGTCTCTATCTCAATTTTTCATCGAGATATGATTTTTTGCTTACGAGCATGATTTTTTCTTGAAAATTACGATTTTTCGACAATTTTCAAACGAAAATCGCTCTTCACCGAGTAAAAATGGTTTAAATTATGGTTTTTTTTTCAAGCGACTGTCACGGCAGCGCCCTATATATTCTTTTCCAAACTCTTTCCCACATTCGTACCCGATACCTCATATCCGTTACCAATCATTCTCACACTCCAAACTCCTAGCTCAGCATCCTAATCTTATCTTTGCATTCCTCAGCACCTTCTTTGTCCCACGAGCCTCAACTTCTCCTCCGCTTCAGCTCCCCACTACTACTTCACCAAATCATTCTCCTTTATTCTAATCCTCGACTCCTCAGTTCTTCACCATCCTTCGAACCACTTATACCTTGTGCACTCCCTCATTTATACCGAGTCTTAATATATTTCACCAGTAACCACATTCTTCGTCTTTTTCATTTCATTCATATTATTATTTCACCCTCGCGATCCGGCCATTACA
>JBAJMU010000144.1:6635-22083 GCA_037952995.1 Hyposoter didymator | reverse complement strand
AGCATCGTGCATCTTGAGCAACTTGAGGAAGCCATTTGCAAATTTCAATTTGCAGCATTTTTCTACTTTCTTGTATTTGCATTTAAATTCAATAATTCCGACAACTTTGCTCGAAAGTAAAGAGGGAGTACCGACTTATACATAAAATCTTACAAGATTTCGATATTTTTCGAAAAACTAAGATTTTTGTGAAATTCGAAAACCCATAAAATTTAAACCGTTCAACTGATCATTTCCAAATTCAATACCAACCTTCCTATTATGATACACTATTTATAAAAAAAAAATTAATAATAAATCTTAAAATTTGCGGAAGCTAGAGCGATTACGACATTTTTTCGAAAATTTAAAAATACGCTAGGATCCGTAGTTTTCTATCAATTCCGACAAAATTCTCAACGAACGAAGAGCCGGTGGAGATTAACATCTGTGCAAAACGGGAGCCCTGTAGCTCAAACCGTTCTCGAGTTATGAACGTTTGAATTTTACAGTGCCAGAACACATACACACACACACACACATCCGGACATTTTTTCTAGATATGATTTTTCGACGTTTTGGGACATTTCAAGCATATTGACATTGAAAACTGGAAAAAAAAAATTTCACCGTCACATAGCTTCCTTTATGAGGAAGCAAAAATGAAAAAAAATTAAGTATAAAAGAAATTTCGTTGCGACCTTGAAAATGTTCATTTTCCCAATTTTTTTTTCAAATTGTCCCAATTCTACTGCCAGATCAATTTAAAAAAACGCAGAAAAATATTGTTCGAACGTTACAGGAGAGCATTTCCTTCAAGTTTTGCAATCCAATACGTAACGTAAAGAAGTTTCGCAAGATGACGGAGCTTGCTCATTGGAATCCAACGAAATCACTTCATTTCTCATTTCGGAATCCAAAATTTGAACGAAATGTTCGCCTGTAACGTTCGACCAATATTTTGCTGTGTTTTTATAAATGATTCTGGCAGTAGGAGTGGAAAAATTTCAAAACAAAAAAAAATAGTTGGGAAAATGAAAATTTTCAAGGCCACTATGCTATTTCTTTTTTACCTTATTTTTTCAATTTCTGTAATTGTCCCTATGTGATCAGCTCAACAATTTGAGGAAGCGCAATCGTAGATTACTCAAACGTTCAGAGATGGCCAAAATTTGTATCGATCGATACTCGATACTCGATACTAATTTATCGAGTAGCGAAAATTTTTGCGATACTCGATACAAAAGTATCACATCGATGTCGATACTCGATACAAAAGTATCGCGTAGCGAAAAATTTTGCGCTACTCGATACGAAAGTATCGCGTAGCGGAAAATTTTGCGCTACTCGATACGAAAGTATCGCGTAGCGAAAAATTTTGTGCTACTCGATATAAAAGTATCGCGTAGCGAAAAATTTTGCGCTACTCGATACGAAAGTATCGCGTAGCGGAAAATTTTGCGCTACTCGATACGAAAGTATCGCGTAGCGAAAAATTTTGCGCTACTCGATATAAAAGTATCGCGTAGCGAAAAATTTTGCGCTACTCGATATAAAAGTATCGCGTAGCGAAAAATTTTGCGCTACTCGATATAAAAGTATCGCGTAGCGAAAAATTTTGCGCTACTCGATATAAAAGTATCGCGTAGCGAAAAATTTTGCGCTACTCGATATAAAAGTATCGCGTAGCGAAAAATTTTGCGCTACTCGATATAAAAGTATCGCGTAGCGAAAAATTTTGCGCTACTCGATATAAAAGTATCGCGTAGCGAAAAATTTTGCGCTACTCGATATAAAAGTATCGCGTAGCGAAAAATTTTGCGCTACTCGATATAAAAGTATCGCGTAGCGAAAAATTTTGCGCTACTCGATATAAAAGTATCGCGTAGCGAAAAATTTTGCGCTACTCGATATAAAAGTATCGCGTAGCGAAAAATTTTGCGCTACTCGATATAAAAGTATCGCGTAGCGAAAAATTTTGCGCTACTCGATATAAAAGTATCGCGTAGCGAAAAATTTTGCGCTACTCGATATAAAAGTATCGCGTAGCGAAAAATTTTGCGCTACTCGATATAAAAGTATCGCGTAGCGAAAAATTTTGCGCTACTCGATATAAAAGTATCGCGTAGCGAAAAATTTTGCGCTACTCGATAGGAAAGTATCGCGTAGCGAAAAATTTTGCGCTACCTGATACGACAGTATCGCGTGCTTCCACGTCAATTTTCTACTTGTCAATTTGTGTGTGTTTGTGTATGTGTGTGTGTGTGTGTGTTCTAGAGCCGCAAAATTCAAACCCTCATAACTCGAAAACGGTTTGAGCAACAGGGCTCCCGTTTTGCACAGATTGTAATCTATGCAAGCTATTCGTTCTTTGTCGGAATTGCTATAAAATACGAATCTGTGGCATTTTGAAATTAACAAAAGAAGGGTTTAAGGAAAAATTTTAGGAAAAATACTTTAGGAAAAATAACATAATTACAAATGAAATGAATGATTTAATAAAAAATGAAATGCACACAATTTTTTTTTTCGATAACTGGTTTTTTATTCGGATTGTACGTTTTTTTAATAGGCTCATTTGACAAAGAAATATTGTTTCAATCCGTAATTTAATAATAAAAATAGTTATCATGGTGGAGCCGACGTCCACGCAGGGTACGACGGCGGTACCAAGCGGCGCGGCTTCGGCCCGCAGCCACTCTCCAGCGACCTGTACAAAAACCATTAATGCCTTGAATTGAATTTCAATCAGTGTCAGTTTCTTTCAGTGTTTATTTATTCACTTATGCATAATAGTAATAATCAAGAGACGTGGCAGTGGCTCGACGTTAAGTATTAAAAAAAGCGTAGTGCGAGCCCGCCGCACTTTTATATACAGTAAAATAGGCATTTTATTTAAAAGTTATTACGTGAGTCTGGATACGGTTCTTGAATGTAGGTCTCCGATGCCACCGAATCCAGCACGTTATTCTGGAGACCTTGCATTGTTAAGCGTCGCTCCATTTCGGCCAATTGCCGCTTCAGATCGGCCGTCTCCGCTTCCTGTTCCTTTTTTTTTTCCGCCTCTTCTCTTTCTTTTTTCGCAGCTTCTTCCATTTTCTTTCTTTCTGCTTCCGCTTTCTCCATCATCTCCTTCTCAGCTTTTTCCTTCTCTCTTTCATCGTTTAGAATTCGAAGGAGAAGCTCCTTCGTTTTTTCATCTTGGTCCTCTTTTTCCGCCCTTTCTTCTTCCTTGATAGCACTGAACGATTTACCCATTTCTGTAATATTCAATTCTTTTTTATTTTATCGCTGCATCAAGTTTTATTTGATTTTATTTCTATCTTTTTCATTTTTTTCTCATCTCTTTCTCAGCTCTTCATTCTCTGGGAATTTTGTGGGAATTGCTAGAAAAATGCGAATTCTACGGCATTTTGAAATTTTCCAAAAAAGAGTGTTGACGCTCTAAATTCCGCAAATTTGAAGTTGATTACTAATTTTTTTTTTTTATAAATAGAGTATCATAATAGGAAGGTTGGTAGTGATTGGGAAATACCGGTTCAACGGTTTAAATTTTATGATTTTTCGAATGTTCTGAAAATTTGAGTTGATTGAAAAATCTCCCAAACGCTCTAATTTCTGCAAATTTTGTAAAATATTATGCACAAATCTGCACTTCCTCGTCAATTTCTAGAAAAGTTGTCCAAATTGTTCAATTTAAAATGTGAATGAAAAAAACGCTGCGGATTGAAATTTGCAAATTGCTTCCTCAAGATGCTCAAGATGCACGATGCTTAAAGCTTCCTCTATGAGGAAGCCGATTAAATTTACAATATCCTCATAGAGGCAGATTTGAGCATCGTATATCCTGAGCATCTTACTTAAGGAAGCAATTTGCAGTGTTTTTTTCTCCTTTTTTCAACCGGAAACGCGAATAAGGTGGAAAGAAAAAAATGAACGAGCTTCGTCCATTTTTTCGAATCGAAAATCGCATTTTTTTCATCATTTTTTAATTACAAACGCGAATAACGTGAAAAGAAAAGAATGAACATTTTTTCCCATTTTTTTGAATCGAAAATCGCATTTTTTTCATCATTTTTCAATCACAAACGCGAATAACGTGAAAAGAAAAGAATGAACATTTTTTCCCCATTTTTATGAATCGAAAAACGCATTTTTCCCTTCATTTTTCAACCGGAAACGAGAATGACGAGGAAAGAAAGAAATAAACGAGTTTTTTCCATTTTTTTGAATCGAAAATCGCATTTTTTTCATCATTTTTCAATTACAAACGCGAATAACGTGAAAAGAAAAGAATGAACATTTTTTCCCCATTTTTTTGAATCGAAAATTGCGTTTCTTCCGTATTTTTCAACCGGAAACGCGAATAACGAGGAAAGAAAGAAATAAAAGAGAGAGAAAGAAAAAAAATAAAATTTTTTAAAATCGAAAATCGCATTTTTTTCGTCACTTTTCCATTACAAACACGGCTAACGGGGAAAGAAAAAAATGAACGAATTTTTCCAATTTTTTTGGAATCGAAAATCGCGTTTTTTCCGTATTTTTCAACCGGAAACGAGAATGACGAGAATAGAAAAAAATAAACGAGTTTTTTCCATTTTTATTTTAATTTTTAGTTTAAATCCCTTTTTTTGTTCATTTTTTAAGTATTTTATTTTATCTTATCGAAATTTTATTATTTATTTAAATAAATTCATCAATAAAATTAATTCATAAAACAACAAAAATAAATTGGAGTATTTCACGTATATATTCCGAATGGAATCAATCAATTTTCTTAGTTTATGAATTAATATTAGCGACTTCATTCAACTCCGATTCCAAGTTATTCGAATACGGTAGAAAAGATTGAACATTACAATTTTCCAAAGATACTCACTGCTTACGTCAACGATCCGAGTTAAACTGATGTGCCGGTCATCAAGGACATGCGCCGCTACAGTTCTAAGGCGCTGTAGGCTCTATGTACTTTCCAAGCGCTCTCCTTTTGTTTTGCATTGTTTAGTATATACTTATGTACGAACGTTTGTCTCCAATTTTCGGCGTATGATGTCTTCATGCTCGTAAATCGCAGACAAAGCATTTTGCGTCTTGCGTCCAGTTCGTTCCGAAGCACGTAACACGAAAGAGTAAACCGCGAAATTTTCACAAAAGTTTGACCAAAAGTTGTGTGTGTGTGTTGTGTTCGTGAGTGAGCGAAGTTCCTTTCAACGTATTGCGGCAAGAAAAATATCATCTCTAATTATAGAGGAATCGACATCTCGTATAGTGCAGTTTGTGGGTAAGTTTGATTTAATTTCATAATTAAAAAAAAATATAAATCATTGTCGTGTTCCTACTTCAGTTGACAGTGATGAAAAAATAGAGGAAAACATGCGATTGTCGATTCGAACGAATGGACGAAGCTCGTTCACTTTTTTCGTTCCTCGTCATTCGCATTTCCGATGAAAAAATTGAGCAAAAAATGCGATTGTCGATTCGAACAAATGGACGAAGCTCGTTCACTTTTTTCGTTCCTCGTCATTCGCATTTCCGATGAAAAAATTGAGAAAAAAATGCGATTGTCGATTGGAACAAATGGACGAAGCTCGTTCACTTTTTTCGTTCCTCGTCATTCGCATTTCCGATGAAAAAATTGAGAAAAAAATGCGATTTTCGATTGGAAAAAATCGAAAAAATTCGTTGAATTTTTTCGTTCCTCGTCATTCGCATTTCCGATGGAAAAATGGATTGAAAAATGCGATTGTCGATTCGAACAAATGGACGAAGCTCGTTCACTTTTTTCGTTCCTCGTCATTCGCATTTCCGATGAAAAAATTGAGCAAAAAATGCGATTTTCGATTGGAAAAAATCGAAAAAATTCGTTGAATTTTTTCGTTCCTCGTCATTCGCATTTCCGATGGAAAAATGGATTGAAAAATGCGATTGTCGATTCGAACAAATGGACGAAGCTCGTTCACTTTTTTCGTTCCTCGTCATTCGCATTTCCGATGAAAAAATTGAGCAAAAAATGCGATTTTCGATTGGAAAAAATCGAAAAAATTCGTTGAATTTTTTCGTTCCTCGTCATTCGCATTTCCGATGGAAAAATGGATTGAAAAATGCGATTGTCGATTCGAACAAATGGACGAAGCTCGTTCACTTTTTTCGTTCCTCGTCATTCGCATTTCCGATGAAAAAATTGAGCAAAAAATGCGATTTTCGATTGGAAAAAATCGAAAAAATTCGTTGAATTTTTTCGTTCCTCGTCATTCGCATTTCCGATGGAAAAATGGATTGAAAAATGCGATTGTCGATTCGAACAAATGGACGAAGCTCGTTCACTTTTTTCGTTCCTCGTCATTCGCATTTCCGATGAAAAAATTGAGAAAAAAATGCGATTTTCGATTGGAAAAAATCGAAAAAATTCGTTGAATTTTTTCGTTCCTCGTCATTCGCGTTTCTGATTGAAAAATGAAGAAACAAATGCTATTTTCGATTTGAGCAAATAGTAAAAATTCGTTCATTTTTTTCATCTCCTTTATGTATTAGTGCGTAACGAGAAACAATGGCTGACCAACCAGGGTGTTCGGGCCATCAGAACACTGGACGTAAGTTATCAAAAGTTTCTTGAAGTACGTATCATGAGTTGTCAAGAAAAATATAAAGATTTTATAAACGATTTCTTAATTTTTATTCTTATTAACTTTGAACTGTTTTCCATACACGTACACATGTTTATACATCGTATTCCTGTCGATTGAAAGACCCTAATGAACTTCTGATCAATTACAGTCGTAGAAGAGGGAATGGACTCCGATAACCACAATGATGGTGACAATTCCACTAACCCAATTGAACAGCCAGAACAGTTGGCACTTTTCTTGGAACAATGCCAGAAATATGCTTTTTCGGACGGAACTTATTATCGTATTGAGGTTGAGAAATCTTTACAAGAACGTACGGTCGTTGGAGTTTGCAAATTATGCGTTCAGCATAAGGAAATACGGGGAACGTTTAAAGCACCAACGAATTTTCGAACGCATATCGACGTAAAGTGAAAAACTTTGTGGTTGAATATACCTTTTTATAACATAATACGATCATGTTTAAAAAAATTCATATTCAAAATATATTCGCAGCGTATGCACAAATCGGAATTGAGTGCATACGACAAATACAAGAAAGAAAAGAAGTCACGGCCGACTATTCGAGAGCGGGAAATGTTAACAACTTGTAAATTTTCACAAAAAAAATTCGAAGCCAACGTCATGAATTACGTTGTTGAAAGTATGGCTCCCCTAAGCACGGTTGAGATGCCAAGCTTCCGAAAGATGTTCGATGGTAAGATTGAATAAAAATAAGGAGAAATAATCAAAGAAATATTCTTCAAGCAAAGTAGGAATATGTCCAATTTAAAATCTAATTTTTAAGCGCGTGAAAATACATTACATACTTCTCGTTTTTTTTAAATGAATTTTCTTCACTTGTATAGATTTTGAAATCTCGCGAAAAAATGCAACATTCAAACATTTATCGAGAAACACTCTGTGTAGAAAGATTGAGGATGCATTCACAGAGAAAATGGCAGAAATTCGAAGCCTTCTCGAAAAAGAAGCCGTTTATGTTTGTACCACTGCAGACATTTGGACGTCCCGAAGTCGCCGATTTTTAGGAGTAACAGTCCATTGGGTGAGTCACAATCGAAGTTCACGATGATATTGAAAAAAAGAAGTTTTAGTACTGTATTATCAAGTAAGATCGCGTAGAGATGAAGGAAGATCGAGAGGCTCGAGTTATGGTCTTTTATTTTGGAAATTCATGTTGCAGATCGACGTCACGACTTTGGAACGTAGATCTTTTGCTATCGCGTGTCGGAGATTCCCCGGGACGCATTCAGCAGAAAGGATAGCAGAAGTTCTGTTAGACGTCAACGAATCTTTCGGCTTGAACTCGGAGAAGATTGTCGCAACTGTCACGGATAATGGATCCAATTTTGCGAAGGCTTTCCGTGAATTTGGCGTGAATCCGATCGAAATTTTTTTGTGTGGTAAGTCATAATGTTACTATAAATTTCATTCGATACATTAATGGAGGATGAGGGCGATGGCTAACATGCAATCAATTATTATTGGATTTTCAGATGAGAACGAGGATGAACAACCGGCTACTGAACCGTCCCATTCAACCATCGATGAACCAGAAGAGGCTGATCCTGCAGATAATAACGCGACATACGATGAGAGCGAATCATTCAGGAGATTGCCAAAGCAATTGCGATGTGCTAGTCACACGTTAAACTTGCTAGCATCCGTGGACACAATGAAAATTATTAAGTCCTCGGATCATCTGTCTTCGAAGCACGAAACCGCGATGGAAAAATGTACAGCCTTATGGAATGTCATGCGTTCTCCAAAATCAAAAGAGATTTTTTTAGAACATGTTGGAGCCGCATTGCCTCGCCCGGTGGTCACGAGATGGAACTCGTTATACGATGCTTTACAGCGCATTATTGCTTTCAAAGAACTAATCGTACAGGTAAGCCCTCGAATCGGTATAACGAATGTTTTGAGTGATTTTGATTTCAGATACATAGAAGGGTACTTGAGAATCCTCAAACCAATAGCAGAAACGCTCGATCTCCTCCAAGGAGAATCCGTATGCCATTACGGATATCTTTTCCCGTCGTTAATCTCTTTGCGGAGAAAATTGAACGCGTTGCAGAGCTCCGGAGAGACCACGCGGTTTACACCACTGATTAGTGGTTTAATTATATCGTTGACCGATCGGTTTCAACCGTTCTTCGATCTGGAAGACAAAGTGGCTGGAGCAGCAGTAGCAGCTTGTAGCCACCCTCGATTCAAGACGCGATGGCTCGCTTCTTTTACCGATTCGAATCGGCGAAAAGTGGACAGTTTCTTCCTGCGAGCTGCGGTTGAAGAACATACGAATGGATTGGGTGAGACAGTAGAAGAAAATATCCCTGCTCAACCGAACGACGATTTCTTTGATTTCGGAGATCCGCCTGAAGAAGTTGTGCCCAATGACAGTGGAATGCTAAACGTCGAAATTGCGAAATACCTGGCAAACCCAAGTACTGATTTGGCAATGCTGAAAGAGTACCCTGTCATCAGAAGGTTATTTATCAAATATAATACGCCATTGCCATCATCTGCAGCGGTTGAACGATTGTTTAGTTTCGCAACAATGATGGACTTACCGAAGTGGAATCGACTGACAGATGAACACTTCGAACACAGGGTACTCATGAAAGCAAATGCCATCAAAGCTTCCAGTACCACAAAGTCGTAGTCACAATGTCCTAGGGTTTTTGGAAACCCAGCTGGCTGAGTTATCGCCTCGTTTAAAAACTCTGTTGGATCCACATCAATTCATTATTTCAGTTAGTCATTTTCAGCTTTCAATTACGCAGTTGGTCGAGTTATCGCCACGTTTGAACGCTCTGTTGGACCACCTTAATTCGTTATTTCAATTAAAATCACTTCTAGTTACACAGTTGGTCGAGTTATCGCCATGTTTCAAAGCTCTGTCGGACTACCTCGAATCGTTATTTCAGTTAAAATCAATTTTAGTTAAGCAGTTGGTCGAGTTATCGCCACGTATTAAAACTCGGTTGGAACCACTTTAATTCATTACTTTAGTTGAAACCACTTTCAGTACCGCGGTTGGTTGAGTTATCGCCATGCTGGAAAGCTCTGTTGGAACCACCTTAATTCATTATTTCAGTTCAAACCACCTTCAGTTACGCAGTTGGTCGAGTTATCGCCACATTTATAAACCTCGGTTGAATTTATCGTTATTTCCGAAAGCTATGTTGGTCGAGTTATCGCCACCCTGTACGAGTTAAAGTGCTGTTATGATTTTTTTTTGTAATGTTTACTTTTATTGGTCAAGCAGTGATATTAGATTGACCGTTTGAGAGAGCTATTGGAGCTTCATTTAGAGTTTNAAAATTTTCGCTACGCGATACTTTCGTATCGAGTATCGACATCGATGTGATACTTTTGTATCGAGTATCGCAAAAATTTTCGCTACGCGCTACAACTGTATCGCGTAGCGATTGAGTAGCGCGATACATTTGTATCGAGTTTTGGCCATCTCTGCAAACGTTTCGTTCAGGCTTCGGGCTCTGAAGCTTGAACGAAATGCTCCTGCGCAACGTTCGAGGAATCTTCTGCAAAAACGCAGAAAAACATTGCTCGAACGTTGCACAGGAGCATTTCGTTCAAGCTTCGGAATCCAAGGTCTGAACGAAATGCTCATCTGAAACGTTTGAGTAATCTACGTTTGCGTTTCCTTAAATTGTCGAGCTGATGACATTGAAACAATTAGAGAAACAAAAAAAATAAAGTAAAAAAAAAAATTGCATCGTGGCCTTCAAAATTTTCATTTTTCCAACTATTTTTTTTCTTTTCAAATTTACCCAATCCTACTGCTAGATTCATTTCCAAAAACGCAGAAAAATATTGCTCGAACGTTGCAGGCGAACATTTCGTTCAAATTTTGGATTCCGAAATGAGAAATGGAGCGATTTCGTTGGATTCCAACGAGCAGGCTTCGTCACCTTGCGGAACTTCTTTATTTTACGTATCGGATTTCAAAACTTGAACGAAATGTTCGCCTGCAACGTTCGAGCAATATTTTTTTGCGTTTGTCGAAATTAATCTGGCAGTAGAATTGGGACAATTTGAAAAAAAGTTGCGAAAATGAAAATTTCCAAGGTCACGACGGAATTTATTATCTACTTTATTTTTTTCATTTTTTGAATTGTCCTAATGTGATCAGTTCAACAATGTAAGGGAACGCAAACGACGATTCCTCGAACGATGCGCAGGAGCATTTCGTTCAAGCTTCGGAATCCGAAGCCTGAACGAAATGCTCATCTGAAACGTTTGAGTGATCTTCGTTTGCGTTCCCTTAAATTGTAGAACTGATCACATTGAGACAGTTCAGAAAATAAAAAGAATAAAGTAAAAAAGAAATTCCGTCGCGACCTTGATAATGTTCATTTTCCCCCAACTTTGTTTTCAAATTGTCCCAATTCTACTGCCAGATTAATTTTCAAAAACGCAGAAAAATATTGCTCGAACGTTGCAGGCGAGCATTTCGTTCAAGTTTTGCATTCCGATACGTAAAATGAAGAAGTTTCGCAAGATGATGAAGCTTGCTCGTTGGAATCCAGGGAAATCACTTCATTTCTCATTTCGGAATCCAAAATTTGAACGAAATGTTCGCCTGTACCGTTCGACCAATATTTTGCTGTGTTTTTAGAAATGAATCTGGAAGTAGGATTGGGGGAAATTTGAAAAGAAAAAAATGGTTGGGAAAATGAAAATTTTCAAGGCGATAATGAAATTTTTTTTCACCTTATATTTTTCATTTCTCGAATTGTTCCAATGTGATCAGCTCAACAATTTGAGGAAACGCAAACGTAGATTACTCAAACGTTTCAGATGAGCATTTCGTTCAGGCTTCCGATTCCGAAGCTTGAACGAAATGCTCCTGCGCAACGTTCGAGGAATCTTCGTTTGCTTTCCCTTACATTGTTGAACTGATCACATTAGGACTATTCAAAAAATGAAAAAAATAAACTGAAAAAGAAATTCCGTCGCGACCTTGAAAATTTTCATTTTCCCAACTTTTTTTTCAAATTGTCCCAATTCTACTGCTAGGTTAATTTCCAAAAACGCAGAAAAATATTGCTAGAACGTTGAAAAAAAAAATAGTTGGGAAAATGAAAATTTTCAAGGCCACGATGCAATTTCTTTTTTACCTTATTTTTTTTTTCATTTCTCTAATTGTCCCAATGAGATCAGCTCAACAATTTTAGGAAACGGAAACGAAGAATTCTCAACCGTTTCAGATGAGCATTTCGTTCAGAATTCCGAACTTGAAGGAAATGCTCGTCCCCTACGTTCGAGGAGTATTCCTCTGCGTTTTTGGAAATGAATGTAGGAAGAGAAGAATTGAGAAAATTTTGAAAAAAATTAGTTGGGAAAATTTTTATGGTCGCGACGGAATTTCATTTTTCCTTCTTTTTATTCATTTTTTGAATCGTCCCAATTAAATCGGCCGACCAATTTGAAAAAATGCAAACGGATACTATGGAATCGTCGTGGACAAACACTTCGTTCGATTTTTTGATTCCGGTACGAAAAATGAAGGAGTCTCGCCAGATGGCGAAGCTTGCTCGTTGGAATGCAATGGCAGGATCGCTTCATTTTTCGTACGGGAATCTAAAACTCGAACGAAATGTTTTTGTCCACGACGATCCCACAATATTCATTTGCATTTGTTAAAATTGGTGGACAGATTGAATTGGAACGATTCGAAGAATGAGAAAAAAAGGAGAAAAATAATTCCCGTCACCTTGGAATTTTTATTTTCCCACCTTTTCTTTTCAATTCCAATCTGCTCAATCTGACTTTGCGACGCATTTTGGAAAACGCAGAAGAATCCTGCTCGATCGTGGGAGACGAGCGTTTCGTTCAAGTTGTTGATTCTGGTACGAAAAATGAAGGTGTTTCGCAAGATTACGAAGCTCGCTCGCTGGAATGCAACGGAATCGCTTCAATTATCGTATCGAAATCCAGAACTTAAACGAAATGCTCGTCTCCTACGTTCGAGCAGTATTCCTCTGCGTTTTTGGAAATGCATGTAGGAACAGTAGAATTGAGATAATTATGAAAAAAGAAAGTAGTTGGGAAAATTTTAATTTCTAAGGTCGCGACGGATTCCATTCTTCCTTCTTTTTTTTCATTGTTTAAATCGTCCCACTGAAATCGGGCGACCAATTTTAAAAATTTTTGGGTTCAAACCCATAACTCATAAATCGGGTCGACCTAATTATAACAATTCTTTTCCAACAGATCGCTGGAGCATTGAAGGTCCCCGGTGATGGTCAATTTCAAAGGAAATTGCTGAACTGCTGGAATAAGGGGGGTTTGCAGACTGCATTTATGAGCGCAGTTAGTGCGCAGAAAAATAGCAGCAAACCCGCGGAAGAGAAGGAAATTCTCCCAGGTAAGGTGCATGTAACGCATTTCTTGTCAGCGTCACCACCAGATAGTATAAGAAAAGAAAAGGAGTCCGTGTCTCAATCGGAAGCGTACGTCGATGGTAATAGGTACAAAATAATCAATGTTCTTGGTGATGGAAATTGCTTATTCCGATGCTTCGCCCACCACGTTTTTGGTGATCAAGAGTGTCATGCAATTGTTAGAAAAACAATTGTAGAAGATACTGTTCAGAAATGGTTCGAACAAGTAGATTTGCTTAACGCTTCCTGTGAGGAAAAATTGTCCAAAAACCCGAATCAGTACAAAGATGTGACGGGTCGTACCTTGGTATATGGTACAGATTATGAAACCGGTGTTTTTGCTCGAGTATATAAAACGGATGTGACTATATACCGAGAGCTAACAAACGACGATAGAATCGTTAAAATACAGACGTTGTCGTGCGATATGGAGAGTGAAGAACATCATGCACTTGAACATCATGTTTACTGGCGCACAACGCAGTGGACATTGGGTCGTGCTTGAGGCAATGTTTGACGTTGCAACGCACTTTGAAAAAGTTATTGGAGAACAAGATGAATTGGCGAATACCGGTTCAATGTCTCCAATTTCTTCTGCAAAAGTAGCAAAATGCTCTGATCCAAACGTAGGTAGTTTCACTGCTGAAACGGTGCAAGAGCAGGAAAACTTGACTTTGTCCAATTCAGTCGTAAGACCTTTCACTGCTGAAACGGTAAAAGAGCACACGGACGTTGATCACAACAGCGAAACAGACGATGCGTTAATCCCGCTAAAAACGTCCTTGAACGGGGATTTGGTGCCGACTTTCATCGAAGCGGAAGATAGCGATTCAACGGAAACTGTGAAAGAGCAGATGGACGTTGATCAGAGCAGTGCAACAGTCGATGCGTTAATCCCGCTGACAACGTCCTTGAATGAGGATTTGGTACCGACTGTCGTCGAAGTGGAAGAGAGGGTTTCGAGGAACGATATAATTGAGAAGTCATTGAAACCTGGGAGCATCGATGAAAAAACGGGGAGCAATTGCAAACCTGACATCGGCAGGGTCGATGTTTTGAATGGGCCCGTGAAAAGACTGTGTTACAAGGGAAGTAGAGTTGCGACCAAAAAGCAATCAGTGGACGTATATAGTTTTTCGTCCAGCACTAATGAGACGTTGGAATCTGAACTATCAGATGGTGGCAGTGTGTACAGTGTTACCAAGTCGCGAAAGAAAATTCAAAAGGATAACATGAGCACTTTTTGCAAAAGCAATGACAATGACACTTCAGATGACGAACTGGACAATAGATCGAAAACAGAAAAGCGAGTTGGTGTACAAAAATTGAAAACGGGTAAGGTGGCAGAATTCACGGTTACCATCGGAACGGTTTTAATACCGGCTACTGATTTCAAATCACCCTTGGGTCGAACTTGCGGAGATAAAATCAGAACAAAAATTATAGAAGTCATGCTAACAACATACGATTGTACATGTCTTTTGAGTTTCTATGGAAGCGTTCGAGAAAATTCAAATGAAAATACTGTGCTCTATGCAAAATGTGACCTACCCGATCACAAGCAGCGGTTCCGGTTTCGGCTTTTCCACATGAAGAAACCACTTTCAGAGCTCGAGGTAACAAGTACGGCGGAAGTGAGAGTAGTTCACAAGAAAAATTTGATATGCGATTTTTTTGCAACTGTGAAAGGGCCAAAACGTCGAGAATATTTAGAAGCGATTAGATATCGCAGTGCCGTTGACTTTTTGGCAGAGCTTCAGGCCAAAAGTAGTACCGAATACGCGGCAGACGGACACATGCAAAGTTTGTGCACAGAGAACGTCCTTCATAAAATAAAATCGGAAGAAAAGTGCAAAGCCTGTTTGACATTGCGATCGAAAGATGTTTCCGATTTGATGGAACTCTTCTTTCATCATAATGAAATGAAAGATCCTTTTTTGCGGTATGCTGAGTTGCCTTTGACTGCTGTGATGTTCATTGAAGAAGATCTCACTGCGATGGATGGCCAGAAAAATATTATTTTGCACATGGATTCAACTGGATCACTTGTTCGAAAACCTCAATATTTAAATTGCAAAAGAATCAAGAGACGCGGCAGCGGCTCACCGCCAAGTATTAAAAAAAAGCGTAGCGCGAGCCGGCCGCACTCTTATATACAGTAAAATAGGGGTTTTGTGACGTCACAGAAACTTTGAATCGTTTTTCCGGAAAAACAGCGCGACCAAAAAATTTCATATTAAATTTGAATTTTCTTTGATTTTTTATCTTTCGATTGGTCCTTGGTAGAACAGAATCCGTTCAGCCAATCGAGAGAAATCTGATATTGAAGATTTTGGTCGCGCGATCCGGGACGCTTTTCTGTCTCACAGTCAGAAGGGCGTAAGTTTCGTGCGCAGGCGCTTGGACATACGCCCTTACGTGCCTGGTGGA
>JBAJMU010000143.1:4353-18973 GCA_037952995.1 Hyposoter didymator | reverse complement strand
GGCGTAAGTTTCGTGCGCAGGCGCTTGGACATACGCCCTTACGTGCCTGGTGGACATTTTCGAGCTGTGACGTCACGCGCTCCGCTGAACGCGGTATCCCCACTCTTCGCGCGCCACTGTGCGAGAGAGACAGACTATATCGAGCCTATCTTTCCCTCTACCGCTGCCGCGCCTATAGCGCTGTCTCTCTCCCTCTACCGCGTCGGCGCATCGTGCTATCTCTTTCGCTCTATCGCGTTCACTCTATTCTTTGGATTTATTTTAATTCAAAATTAAAATTAATAAAAACATTATATTTATCCAGTAGCGCAGGGATTTTATTTAACCGATTGATCCAGAATCTTTAAGGGGTTAACAGGGGATCATAACGTAACGTAACGTGGGGTCGTAAATGACCCCAATTTTGAAAAATTCATATTTCTGGTAAAATTTAACGAAAAGGGTTGAACTTGGGCTCATTTTTTTCGTTTTTTAATGCAGAATCACGTGAACCTTGGGGGATTTTGCTCGGAATAAAAGAAATAGTGTAAAATGCGATGGAACCGTAAAAAAACAGGAGAACGAAGGGAGAAGGGTGAAATTTTGCCGGGACTTTTTTAAGTGATTGCCGAAAAGTCTGGACGGGATTTTTCAAGGGATTAATCAAGGATCTTGCCGGGAATTTTTTAAGGCATTTGCCAAGAGTCTGAACGAGACTTTTTGAGGGGTTGACCGGCGGTCTCGACGGAAGTTTTTCGAGTCTAGAACGGTCACCTCTTTTTATTTGTTCTATTCCGGTAACGTGGGGTCGTAAATGACCCCCGTTTCGAAAAATTCATATCTCTGGTAAAATGAAACGAAAAAGGTTCAACTTGGGCTCATTCTTTTCGTTTTCTAATGCAGAATCACGTAAGCCCGGGGCAATTTTGCTCGGAGTAAAAGAATTGTTCGAAAATGCGATGGAACGATAAAAAAAACGAGAGAACGAAGGGAGAAAGGCGCGAGGAAGAACGGAAAAATCTCGCCGGGACGTTTTTGAGGGATTGGCGAAGAGTCTGAAAGGGATTTTTTAAGGGGTTGGCCGGGGATCTCGACGGAACTTTTTTGACCCTAGAACGGTAACCTTATTTTATGTGTCCTATTCCGGTAACGTGGGGTCATAACCCCAAATTCTGAAAAAATCATATTTTCGTAAAATTTGACGAAACGGGTTCAACTTAAGCTCATTCTTTTCGTTTTTTAATGCAGAATCACGTGAGCCTGGAGCAATTTTGCTCGGAATGAAAAAAGTAGTCGAAAATACGATGAAGCGATAAAAAAACAGATGAACGAAGGGAAAAGGGAGAAATCTCGCCGGGACTTTTTTTGAGGGATTAGCGAAAAGTCTGGACGGGATTTTTTAAGGGATTAATCAAGGATCTTGCCGGGACTTTTTTGAGGGGTTGACCGGCAGTCTCGACGGAAGTTTTTCGAGCCTTGAACGGTAATCTTATTTCATTTGTTCTATTCCGGTAACGTGGGGTCATTAATGACCGCAATTTTGAAAAATTCATATCTATGGTAAAATTGAACGAAAAGGGTTGAAGTTGGCCTCATTCTTTTCGTTTTTTAATGCAGAATCACGTTAGCCCGGGGCAATTCCGCTCAGAGTAAAAAAATTGGTCGAAAATGCGATGAAACGATAAAAAAAACGGGAGAACGAAGGGTGAAGGGCGCGAGAAGGAACGGAAAAATCTTGCCGGGACGTTTTTGAGGGATTGGCGAGGAGTCCGCACGGGATCTTTAAAGGGGTTGACCGGGGATCTCGACGGAACTTTTTTACGGGATCGATTCAGAGTTCGATCGAAATATCTTTAAATGATTTTTAAGGGGTGGACCGGCGGTCTCGACGGAAGTTTTTTGACCCTAGAACGGCAACTTTATTTTATGTGTCCTATTCCGGTAACGTGGGGTCATAAATAACCCCAGTTTTGAAAAATTAATATCTCTGGTAAAATTTAACGGAAAGGGTTGAACTTAGGCTCATTTTTGTTTTGTTTTTTAATGCAGAAACACGTGAGCCCGTAGCAATTTTGCTCGGAGTAAAAAAATTAGTTAAATATGTGATGAGACAATAAAAAAACGGGAGAACGGAGAAATCTCGCTAGGACTTTTTTAAGGGATTAGTGGAGATTCTGGACGGGATTCTTTAAGGGGTTGTCGGGGGATCTCGATGGAAGTTTTTTAAGGGATCGATTCAGAGTTCCATCGAGATATCTTTAGGAGTTTGAAGGGATCGAACAAGGATCTCAATGCGAGTTTTTAGGGGACTAATCAAGAATCTCGCTGAGACTTTTATGAGGGATTGCCCAAGAGTCTGGACGGGATTTTTTAAGGGCTAGACTAAGCGTCTCGACGCGTCTGTTATAACAGATTGGCTGAGAGTCCGGACGGGATTTTTTAAGGGGTAGAGTAAGAGTTTCGCCGCGGTTTTTCAAACAGATTGGCCAAGAGTCTGGACTGGATTTTTCAAGGGGTTAATCATGACTCTCGCCGAGATATTTGAAGACATTCACCACGGCTGTCGACGGAAACTTTTGAAGAGATTCGTTCTCTCCAGAACAATCGTCCAGAACAAATAATCCCTCTATTATTAAAGAAAATGTTAATAAATACTCTGCTTCCCAAAAAGAAGTGAAATCCGTGGAAAATACTTTATAAAAGTTAAAAAAAGACGCCAAGTATTAAAAAGTCGCAACCTCAGTTGGAAAGTTTTTCTTCACTGCGAACCATCTTTGAACCTTGATAAAAAATCTCAAAAATTGTGAAACTCAATTGACACAAAAAAAAGGAAATCATTGCAACATAGCCAAGAATTCATAAATGAATGGCTACATTTTACAGGGAAACGTACACTCTGAAGGCATTCGGTTTAAGGGTTTCTCTATCTCGAATTGAGTTCCCCGAATATCAATACTATTATTGGGTGTGTTTAGAGCAAGTCTAAGTTGAGCAAGTTGAGTTCCACAGGAACGATACATAAAAAGGGCACGTTTGCGTACAAGGGCACGCGTACACGTACACGTACTTACCGGACGAATTGACTGCAGAGATTATACAAAAACTTGGCGTGAATGGTTTTCGAAAATAATTTCGGCGAAGGAAAATCTCATCCATATTCACACGTACTGGGGAAGCCGCTGAGAGGGGGGCGGGGAACAGTTGGGGTACATTAAGGAACAAAGAGGTAAAATGGCACATTTAACGCCGAACGCGCTGTTTTCAGTCGGCGTTGACTGTCCTTCCTCGGTGCATAAGATAATTCACAGCAGGAGGTTCAGCGGGTGATATTCAATTCGGGGAAAATTCGTGAAAATTAACTAGAAAATACTGCCATTTATCTCGTACAGCTTGTTTTCAATGCAAACTGACTCATGCTATCCGAAGATGTGAATTCTCTCATCATAGACGGAAAACAGGATGATCGATTAACAAAGAGGGAAAATGGCACATTTAACGCCGAACGCGCTGTTTTCAGGACGAGACGTAGTCAAGCGCGCGCAGCGCGCGAGGCAGAGATGAGGACTGAAAACAGCGCGTTCGGCGTTGACTGTCCTTCCTCGGTGCATAGGATAATTCACAACAGGGGGTTCAGCGGGCGATATTCAATTGGGGGAGAGTTCACGAAATTTAACTAGAAAAAACTGTCATTTTTCTCGTACAGTTCGTCTTCAAGTCTTCAATACAAACTGACATATGCTATCGAAGAATGAAAATTCTTTTATCATAGACGAAAAACGGGATGATCATTAATCTGGTTGGTACATTCGATTATCTTGTCTTCCCGAAATTATTTTTGAAAACCATGCACGCCAAGTTTTTGTATAATCTCTGCAGTCAATTCGTCCGGTAAGTACGTGTACGTGTACGCGTGCCCTTGTACGCAAACGTGCCCTTTTCATGTATCGTTTCCTGTGGAACTCAACTTGCTCAACTTAGACTTGCTCTAAACACACCCAGTAATAGTATTGATATTCGGGGAATTCAATTCGAGATAGAGAAACCCTTAAACCGAATGCCTTCAGAGTGTCCGTTTCCCTGTAAAATGTAGCCATTCATTTATGAATTCTCGGCTATGTTGCAATGATTTCCTTTTTTTTGTGTCAATTGAGTTTTACAATTTTTGAGATTTTTTATCAAGGTTCAGAGATGGTTCGCAGTGAAGAAAAACTTTCCAACTGAGGTTGCGACTTTTTAATACTTGGCGTATCTAGATCAGGAATAGCTAAAGATGTGGACTCTTCACTAACGGAAACAGAAATCCGAGAGGGCCTAGAGTGGCTTAGCACTCCAGCGCGCATCCTCAGGATAGAAAGGGTTCATAGAGCCTTACGCAATAACAACAACAGTAATCCGGGGCAACTGATCCCGACAAATACAATAAAAATTTTGTTTGACGGAGCCGAGCTCCCGGAGTATCTTGCGATCTATAAAACCAGGTTTAAAATCGAACCATTCATGCATCAACTCAAAAGATGTGGGAAATGCCAACGTTTTGGGCACATATCAAGAGACTCGGCAGAGTCTCAGGACAAGTACATCTGACAGCTGTGCGTCGTCTGCTTGTCCCGGGCGCTCGCCGGGTCGATACTTTCCCGTAGTAAAGCGATTCGCGGTGGCAAGGAAAAAAATTTGGATGCTATTTCAGCCAATTCCAAAGCCCAGGAGTCCTCTAGCGCCCCGAAAATGAATATAGAGACCAATTGAGCGATACTCTTTGGATTGAGCCCAAAATCAGAACGATTGATAAAGTAATTGCCGAGATAAAACTTTGCACGAGCTTAGTCCTATCTCAGCCTTTGTCAGAACTACGTTACAAAGAAGAATTTGGCGTGTCTGTATATGCGCGCCGAACAACACATGCAAAGGGGTCTGCATGCCCATCCTAGCCAATCCCTGGCGAAAAAATTCCTGATTGGTCGTGGCTGCGATGATTCCAATGGATCCGTCAGGCAGACTAGAGCTAAGGAGTGGACACTCAACAGGAAATAAACAGCGAAAGACGGCTCCAAAATCCCGACTTTTAAGGGACCGCAAGAGGCGCTACAATCGCGATTCCTCGATGTATTGTAACGGAACGACCCGTACCGTCAACATAAGTGGACGAGTGCTCGGTCTCACTCTCATCTATGAGAAAAGAGCGTCGCCATTCGGCCATCGACGATAAGACACACCTCATTATCGCGAGCCCTTGTTCCACCTTCGACGTACGTTACGCCAGCTAGACATAAGTGAGACGGCCCATCGGACCGCCCACTTGTCACGCTTGTCAAAATCAATAACACCTTCTCTAATATCCTTTGCTCCTAATACTCGCAAAGATACCACCGCCTCGCGAAAACGCGATAATAGAAACAATAAACTTCCTTGGCGGATGAGAGCGAGTAAAGTCTATCTTTTGAACCTGGTGGTCACCCCACCTGACCACGATCCCACCGATCACCTCTCCGAGGATCGCGGAAGGGAAATTTCTCCTCTCACCACAACTTGTCTATTTAAGGGCCGGCGACAAGAGCTCGTGGCCATTCTTCAGATCCAAATTCATTTACTCACTACGAGCTACATAATCTCATAGAATGGACTTATAACAAATTGTTTAAGATTGAACTCCTCCCAATAACTTGAGTTCGCGATTAGGGAACTAATCCTGGGCAAGGTGCTTGCATTGCGCTCGATTTCCGACCTCAGGGTAAGCGAGTTTATCTGGTGATCATAAGCAGAACGTGTCGCGATTATTTCGGTAAAATAAACGCATTCGAGTCCTATCTGTCATTCGGACAAACTCCACATCACGCGGACAATGTTTCTAAGTTCGATAAAAATTATTTGCACACCAGTTTCTCTGGTGCTTCATGCGTGTGCGTTCAGCAAACACACGTATCGCGAAACGTTAATGTAATTCACACCCGCTATGAGAATTAGTTAATCAAAAGATTACAACTAATTCGAAACTTTCACGTCAGCTTCTCCGACGCTTAGTACGCCTGCACTCGGCAAGCAAGCGTCGAGCTGAGAGACAACTCAGTATCCACCGCGAGAATCAAAGAATTCCGAAGAATTGTTTGATTCGATTTGCTGACGTTAACGTTCATTTTCATCTTAGTTCGACACCAATCTGTTTACTTTGCAATAATTGACAATAGACTATAATAATCATTACGAACACAAAACATTTCTAATTAGCTGCTTGACAATCAAATATCAAACATATTTCGAGAAATAATCACGCCTCGTGGTAATTCCACAAATTCGACGCCTCTCGTCATCATAATTATAATTCTCCGAGCCTTCGCTCAAACCGTGACGTCACACGCACCTTCTGTGTGTGTGCGCGTGAGACACAGGTACGCGGTCAAGCGATACTCTGTCTGGTTCTTGCTTTCCTGTTCCTCCCAAACTCTTTGACCGGCTAATAATGCTAACTTCCACCAAAAAAACTCAATTCTCATTAACTTTCTATAGCAACACCGCACAGGGCTTCACCCGCTTTCGATTATATATTTCGCATCTCATACATTTTTGTATTTTAATAATTTGTAAAAATTTCTTTCAACAGCGATTTCTCTTACGTTCTCAGGAACGCCGATGATAAAGGGTCGTACACGTCATTCTCTGACGACACGCACACATCACCCTGAGCCAACGCAAAACTCCCTAGGAGTTATGCGATAATGAGAGATAACGCGGTATCGCCATTCTCCGCGCGCCACTCAGCGAGAGAGACAGCTATACCGGGCCTCTCCCTCTACGGCCACCGCGCCTATAGCGCTGTCTCTCTCTTTCTACCGCTTTCACGGCCCACGCTGAAAAATTTGAAAAATCCCAAAAAGAAATGAGATCTAAATAAAATAACTTTGCAAAAGTAAAAAAAAGAACGCCAAGCATTAAAAAAAGAATTGAAATCATTTCTTTTTGAGCCAAGAAAAAAAAAACCAGCCAGAACAAAAACTTGGGGTGCTTGGTTAAGAAAATGAGCCCGGGAAAATTCAACGTGGACATAATCCTATGCCTGATAATGCTTATTTTTTGAATCATGCACCCCAAGTTTCTGTTGTGGCTGGTTCTTTTTCTTGTTCTTATCTTGCATTTAATGACTAAACATCCTTTTTGCCATCCTATTTCTATCAGGAAATCGCCCTCGAGTCCAAACCCCGTTTCACCAGGAAGGAGACGGAAAATCGCCTCCCCCGCAAAACCGAAACGTTTCAGTATATATAGTAATACTTGTAGCTGTCAAAATCGAGGTTTGCGTGCTTTCGGCCGTGTGGATGCAAAAAGTTTCGACAAGTGCGTCTCCGGAAAAAAGTGAAAAGAAAATAATGTCGAAAAATCAGCGGAAAAAATCGAAAGTCATGTAGACTTGAATTGCAATAAATCATTATGTCGCCTTCGAGATTATATAGTTGTTACGTCCATTCATTCGGAGTCTCTTTTTGTGTAGTTTGTGTTATTGTTTTGAAAACATGAGATATGTTGCTACTAAAAAAAAGATGAAAAAAACAAGCAACCACAAGTTCGTAGAGCGATATATCGATTGTGCAAGGCGTTGATAATAATTATTAAATTATTGAGTATCCATGCACGCCAAGTTTTTCTATAATCTTTGCAGTGAATTCGTTCGGTAAGTACGTGTACGTGTACGCGTGCCCTTGCACGCAAAAGTGCCCTTTTTATGTATCAATAATAGTATTGATATTCGGAAAATTCATGCTGGAATCCTTCGAGATAGAGAAACCCTTAAACCGAATGCCTTCAGGGTGTACGTTTCTCTGTGAAACGTAGCCATTCATTTATGAATTCTTGGCTATGTTGCAATGATTTCATTTTTTTTTGTTTCAATTGAGTTTTACAATTGTTGAGATTTTTATTAAGGTTCGAAGATGGTTCGCAGTGAAGAAAAACTTTCCAACCGAGGTTGCGACTATTTAATACTTGGCGTTCTTTCTTTACTTTTGTAAAGTTTTTCCCAAAGATTTCATCGTTTTTTGTAGATGATAGTTACATTCAATTTAGTTAACCCCTTAAAAAAAGTCTCGGTGAGAGTCTGAACGCATAAAAATGTTATTGAGATTCTTAGTCAATCCCTCACAAAATTTCCGTGGTCAATTCCTTCAAAATATCTCAGCCAAATTATGATCAATGAATCTATGGGCTGTTGAAAAACTCTCATCGAGATTTTTGGTCAACCCCATAAAAAAGCCTGGCCAAGACTGGATTGATCCAAAATATGTAAAATTATAGGAGAATGAATAAAAAGTTTCAATCCCGTGATGCCGAGTTACCATAACGCGTTTTAATATATTTAGAGATTCTGGGTGACGGAGAAAGTCCCTCTGCATGTCCTGGTAAAAAGTTCTAGTCGATAGCGCTACTGGAAAAATATTGACCCAACATTTTCGGAAAAAAATAGATAAAAAGTTTCAACCCCGTGATGCCGAGTTACCATGACGCGTTTTCGTAAATCTAGCGATTCCTGGTGACGGAAAAAGTCCCCCTGCGTGTCCTCGTGAACTGTTCTGGTCGATAACGTTTGTAGAAATAGTTTGACCCATGATTTTCGAAAAAAAATTTATAAAAAGTTACAACCCTGTGATGCCGAGTTACCATGACGCGTTTTCATAAATCTAGCGATTCTTGGTGATAGAGGAAGTCTCCCTGCGTGTCCTCGTGAACAATTTCAATTTCAAGTCAATGCTGAATTACAATGACGCGATTTCGTAGATTTAGCAATTCTGGGTGATGAAGTAAGTCTCTCTACGTATCCCCGTGAAGAGTTTTAGCAGATTGCGTATTTGGATGAATGTTTATTCACTATTTTCGAAAAAAATAAAATAAAAATTTCGACCCCGTGGTGCCGAGTTACGAAAACGCGTTTTTGTAGATCTATCGATTCGGGGAGATGGAGGAAGTCTCCCTGCGTGTCCTCGTAAAAAGTTCTTGTCGATTGCGTTTCTGGATGAATTTTTATTCGCTATTTTCAAAAAAAAAATTACCCTGACGCGTTTTCGTAAATCTAGCCATTCGAGGCGATGGAGGAAGTCTCCCCGCGTGTCCTTGTGAAGAGTTTTCGTCGATAGCGTTTCTGGTTTCTCAAACTGACAGCCGAAACTGGCAGACTGACAGTGAGAGTACAGTGAGACAGTGCGAGTGGGAGTGGGACACGGCGTAATACATTACCGAACAATCACAGACCGAATAAAATGGCTGCGACCCCCTGAATTTTTTCTTAGGGGATGTGTGCATACCTATACCATACCATACGATACAGTATTATACCATACAAGTACCATGTGCTACACGTACGTCATGCATGTATGTTTTTTGCGTTTGTTTGAATGTGGTAGGCTGTGAAAGGGTTAATGTATGCATACGTGGGTGGATTGGTGGGCGGGTGTGAGGGTGAAAGAATGGAGGTGATTATTTTAAAATAGTAATTTCGTCCTTGGGGGGCTCCCCCCCCTCCACCACTTGGGGGGCTCCGCCCCTCCACTGCGCGAAGGGCTTCGCCCCCTCGACCCCCGTTGTCCTCTGTCTGGTAGCTCTTTGGGTGGAAGTTGTGACCTGCATTGCCCCCACTTCGCGGAAGCGTTGCTTTAGACATTGTGACATTGTCACTTTTTGTACTAGTATCACCAGCTGTCGAGCCGAGGCGAGAGCTACCGGATCCCCGTCTGGGACCGGCCTTTTCTTTTTTTTATTATTCTATTGCAGCCCTCCGAGGAACGAAGAGGACTGAACGAGACCGAACGACCAGAGCAAGCATCGAGGATTTCCTCGAATGTTCCCGCGAACGCGAGCGAACGACCCACCGACCGAGCGAATATTAAATTCGCTCCCAATCTTTCGCTCTTGACCCAGTTTCGCGATTTTTCCCTCCCTCCCCCGCGTGTCGATATTCTGTTTTCCCCTCTTAGCCCAACCCCCTCAGCCCCGTACTCACTTCGAATTCTTCGGTGATCGCCAAGTCACGGAGCTCGCGTCTTCCAGCGACCCTCCGACAAAAGGCTCGTTCGTCGTGTCGGAGGGAATTAAGCGAGTTCCGCGGCGTCGAGGCGAATTTTCGAAGCGATCAGTTGACTCCGCCACGGCTGTTTTGACAGCCGTGAGCGCCGCCATCTTGATCGGGCTTCGGTCTCGCGAGACAGCCAGGGTGGCGCCAGCACTCGGTCGCGAGGCTATCATCAGCGCCACCTATGCGCGATCTCGCGGGGCCGATGCTCGATGCGGGATCGAACCCAGCCGGCTGCAAAGCCGCAATCTGATTGTCTATCGAGGCTCCCGGGCCTCGCGAAGCTTCGAGCTCGTGCCGGGGAGCTTGCGAAGCCCCTGGCATTCTCTCTCTTCCGCTTCGTACTCGACACGGTTAACACGCTGTTTAGTTTTTCGTGTTTCTTTTTGAGTTTCTGGTGTAAAAACTCCGACTAAAATCTTTACGACGACCCGGCTTCCCGAAGGACCACTCTTGGATATTCTTGGACCATTTCGTCACCGTGTTACGTGCGGAGCACGTCAGCTGTTAACCTGCTTGCGTGAAGCGCAAGCAGTTTATTATTATTTATTTGTGGGTTGTTCTGATCTCGTCCTCTACTGGGCGATCTTGGACTCGGGACGTTGTCAGGATATAAACAACTTTGTCAGTTTCAAACATGATATTCAATATAAAAATTGGTAGAATTTATTATTGCTGAACGAACCGTAACTTCTGCACTGTAGCGAGGAAACGAGAGGTAGACTATCTGGAAACGTCTCGTATTTCAGCTACAGGGCGATACAAAATAACTCGCAAGTTTTGGTGATTATAATCCGCGACGCATCGCCTGCTACAAACGAACATCCACACTCACACTTTCACTCAATGCATACAATTCACACTTACAATATATATACGCTTCTCCGTTACTCGATGCACTTAAACTACACGACGCGAAAGAGTTCGTGGCATAAACGTAAAACACTTATCCTATCGAGGACAGAATTACCACCGCGGCGCGACACTCTCCAGAGCGCCTTCCTTCCACTGCGTCCTACTGGAACGAGTTTGTGTGGTAGCGGATTCAAGGGAGTTTTTCAGGACGCTATGTCGGGAACTGTCCAAGGAGTCATCCCCGAGAAGCTCTCGCCATTCAAGCTCGAAAGATACTGACTATTCTGATTCCCCGCTGGAAGAGTTCGCAAACGTCCAGCAGGAAATCAGAGCCTTTTTGTTCGCGAGAAAATTCAACCGGAGGCGTTCTCACGCTCGCTCAGCATTTCCGGCAGAACGGTCGGTGCAACTCCCTGGCCTTCTTGCGAAATCGTCGCGGCTGTATGTCAGCTAGGAGAACTACACCGGATGCAGTCGCGACGACATATCAAAGCAAAAATCATTTATTGATTATAAATATTTATAACGTCTCGGGACGTAACAATCCTCCCCCCTTAAATGTCGACGCCCTCGTCGACTCGATCATATCAATAAATGAGTCAACGAGCGGCAAATAATAAGAAAGAGGGAAAAATAAATTATACAATCAAGAGCTTACTTTTTTTTCTTTGCTGAGATTCCTGTGTTGTCGCCGCGGTTTATGCTTACTCGCTATTTATTATTATACTGTGCGCTGGTTTTTACTAATTTTACTTACAATGTTAAAATGCACAAAATGTGCCACTTATTGCTACACTGTTTTTTTTTTTTTTTTTTTTTTTNNTTTTTTTTTTTTTTTTTTTTTTTCCACACGGCACTTATCGCCTACATTTCACTATAATGTATTTAGACTTAGCGCGAGCGTTGTCTACCGCAGTAGCCTCGCCTACGCTTTTGCATTCCGCGGAAACACCATCGACTTCGCGGTTCACCTCGGCGACCACCGCACGGTCGTCTCCGCTCGCCCCGTCAAACTCACTTTTTTCGGGTTCTTTCGTCGATTCCTCCGAAATGTTCTTCCCGTCATCTCCCGCGGCAGCGACGGGAAAAGCTCCGTCGCTAAATAATTCGAGAAGCTCCGCAAGGGCACCGGTGGGCGGTTCCGGTGCGATTTTTGAAGGACACTGTACGGACTGCCCACGTGTGTATGGCAACAATTCCTCGCACAGTTCCGCGAAGGAAATTAGGTTTTCCGCAATTTTCCCCTCCTTCCAGCGAATAAACCCGACCTCTTCGCCGGGGAAAATCTCTGAACGAGCCGTTTGCGTCGCGACGTTTTTTCGGCCCGTTGCGTCCGTTTGTGCTGTTTTTGTTTTGTTCCGTGGTACGAAGCGCGGGGGTCGCGATCCCTGAGCCTCGTTTCTACGGGCTCGGAAAATTTTCGTATTCTCCGTCGTTGCTGCCCGTCGGAACTCCATTCCGGCCAGGCTAAGCTCAGGCTCCGCTTTGGCAGGGGCCTTCGCACGAGAAGACGACGGGTTTGGCTCCTCAGAGATCACCGAATTGCCGTCCATTTTTCCGCTGAGTAGTAGGTGGCACACTATGGCGACCCCCACTCCTATCCCCACTCATTACCCCCACTAGTCGGCCCGTCGGGTGTGCGACGGGCTGACTAGCGGCGGGTGAGCGGTGCGGGGTTGGAGGGGGGGACGTGTAGAGAGTCGCCGTAGTGTGCCACCTGTTTTTTCGGTATATAGGGTGTCCTGCCTGTTGCGTGTATGTAGGGTGTCGTAAAAACGACTCCCTTTGTAAAAAATGAGAGACTCACCGGCGTCGGCTGCCTGTCGCTCGTTCAGCATTTTCTGTAGGCGCCCCACCTCCTGTCTCGCGTGTCAATGATTGTTTTTACGCACACACGCACTGCTGTTTTCCGCACACACTCCTGTTTTCCGCACGCACTCCTGTTTTCCACACGCACTTCTGTTTTCCACACACACACACACTCCTGTTTTTCACACACGCACTCCTGTTCACGCCGCGCACACGCCGAGGCTACTAGCCGAACCCCTCGTCCTCGCCCCCTGCGTCGTAGCCGAGGTAATGTTCGGGGTTCAGCGACTCGTCCGCGAGCACACCCCCGAGACTCCGGCCGTTCTCGTCGAATAACTGGACGCGTAGGGTGTGGTCAGCCCAGTAGCCCATGGGTATGGCTGTCAACGTCCCCTGATGCAGGGGGGCCAGCTCATGGGCTACGTAGTCCACGTCATCCAGGTATTCGAGGCCATGGAGCGAGCACTCGAGGAGGAGCGCAGGTATCGCTGCCAACACCTGTGTTGGGTAAAACACCTCCTTGAGCTCGAAAAACTCCGGGGTCCCGTGGTCGACGAGATATATCGTGACGAGATCGTACCCGTCGATATCGACGATCTCGCCACGGTAAACTACTCCCGCGCTTCACGGACCCGCGACCACGCAACTGAGCCCGGGTCTAACGGCGGCTCGCTCAACACGCTGGCCCGCCCTCCGGTCCAGGTATTCCGAGCGCATATACTCCACGATATAATCGTGGAGTGCGCTCAGTTCCTCGGTACGAAGAAATAGGGCCGTTGTGCTTAACACACGTATTACGCGGCACGCGAAGGCAAACGCCAGAAAACCGTAGTCTCGGTAACGCGGATACATTTTGTAGACTGGTGGTTGGTACGAAGCTCACAATCAGAGGCATGCACGATTTCGTTTCGGACCGTGTAACCACCTGGTGGAACGGAGTGCGTCGTATTAAGTCGAACTGCAGCACGATAGGATTCTCTCTCTCCCCTATTATAAACGATCGTATTGACTCGTAATTTATCAACGAGCGGTTTGCGTAATTCAGCGTTATACCTTTAACTTTACAAACCTCGCTTTCCGTACCGCCCGGTGTGTTAACTATGAACGAATAAAACTTTGGGCCACCCGAAATGAAAGATCTAATGTAGCTACCCTCACCGTAAGAGCTTAGCTCATCCGTCAGATCCCCTAGCAGTTGACCCGTTGGCGGCTCATACGCTCCAGGCTCTTTTTTTGTAACATAAATAACGGAGTCAGTGTCGCAGTACAGAGCACGCTCGCCTAACAGTTCGAGATAGGTGTAGAGCTTCAAACGTGCCTGAGCTGTGGTGTATGCAGCTATGACAGAATTTGCTATATTGGACGGTGTCACAGCGTCATCAGTTTTCGTATAATTAACATACAACACCTGGTTGTTAACAGGCAGCATACCGGTGATCTCGTGCTCAGGGCTGCTCAGCAGCTCCATGAGTTTTTCGCGTGTTGACACTATTTCCGTTTGAGGTAAATTCTCGCGCTGACCAAATTTACCCCAGAAGGAATTGAGACAGAGTTTGGCTACCGACCGCAATCCGGGGTTTTTCGCTATCGCACCGCGATCCAGCTGAACTCCCTCGGCTGTCTTAAAAGAAGTTATGTAACGGTCTTGCGCGGCCTCATCCCCTGCACAGCCCTCCGGCCAGCCGCTAGCCTCTTGTTTGATTTTAAGAAAGGTGTTTATGTATTCGGTAAAAAGACCCCCCTCCTGCGTGTCCCTGTTGTACTGTGTTATCTCATACTGCCAAACCTCGCTCACGGTTAATATTTTATACCCGCATGCAACAGCTTTTCGCAACTCATCCACTACCCAGGTACCGCTAAACGCACGCTCCGCAGGGTCTTCATGTGGACACGCGTCCTGATTCATTACCTCGCAGCAGCTACGACATA
>JBAJMU010000142.1:15172-28779 GCA_037952995.1 Hyposoter didymator | reverse complement strand
GAAATTTTTTGGTCGCGCCGTTTTTCCGGAAAAACGATCCAAAGTTTCTGTGACGTCACAAAACCCCTATTTTACTGTATATAAGAGTGCGGCCGGCTCGCGCTACGCTTTTTNATACTTGGCGTCGAGCCGCTGCCGCGTCTCTTGATGTCGTTGAGGGACGGTCCCGAAGATGTTGAGCACGAGCCGTTGAAAACGACTCGCAGTTTCGTTGTTGTGCTGTCGGGGCGGAGAACTCCATGATTCGGAAGATAAAAGATCCCGTGAGGATGAGCTTGCGCGGGTGAACCACCGGACGAGACCCTCAACCCTCCGACTGGTTGTAAGCCAGCTGGTGCCAAGGTCATCTCACCGGCGGATTCTCCCGCGGTGGGCTCACCTCAAAGCGGGATATGCGGTGAAACTTCGGAGATGCGAACCATGTGGCCGAGTGCTTCGTACATGCATGAAGATCTTGTAGAGTTCTCTGTAGGCGTCATTCTTCTGGAACTTGCGGAGATTGCGTTTGAGGCAACAATGAGCTGCGGGGAGCGAATTCCCCAGTACTGCGGGTGAAGACTTTAGCGGGAGTCGCACTGTGTAGCGACCCGAGGAGTCTCGAGAGTGCGTGGCCTTGAAATGGTCTTCGCACTCTTGCTCGTCTTGGGAGAGAGCTTCTTGTGAATCTGCGGGTGATTCCTCTTGGATCCAAAACTGGAGAGGAGAGTTTGCAGCTCATCATTGCTTGCTTGCGTACTTACGTGGTGCGACGTGCACAGTTGCGGGAGCGGTGATTGCACAGGGCCCACGATGAGCCAGCCAAATATTGACAGCTGTGCGATCGGCATTGTAGGCACGCGCTTGATGAGGTTGGGCTTAATTATCTGCCCGTAAGCGTCAGCGCCGATGATGATGTCGACAGGACGTGGTTCCATGAAGTCCGGATCTGCCAACTTCAGGTTATTTAGATGCGGCCACGCCTGTCTCGCAGAGTGGAACGATGGCAGTACCGACGTCACTTGCTTCAGGATGTAAACATCGACCGATGGTGCGGCGGTGGAGTGAAGCGATTGCAACGTTATTGTTACAACCCCTCGCGTCGTTGTAGTCGTTCCCGCTCCAATGCCGATGATTGGTATTGCGGAGTGTTGACGACGAACTTGAAGTCGATGAACGAGTTGTTCCGAGATGAACGAAAGTTCGGATCCCGGATCGACGAGTGCTCGCGCTCTCGTGGTTTCGAGGGTTGGGAGCACGATTGCGAGTGCTGTGGCAAGCAGCGTACTTACTTGAGTGCAGGGCACGCTCGCGGGTTGAGCGTGGTGGCAAAGCACGCAGGCGGCTTTACCTTGAGTGCGGGGCACGCTAGCGGGTGTGACGATTGCACCGACCTCCTAGTGTGGAGCTGCGGAGCTCGACGGCTTTGGTTCCGCCGATGCGGTTGGACCGGGCTTGCCGGTAGGCTCTTCGTGCAGCGATGTGTGGTGTCTTCCACCACAGTGTCGGCAAGTCTTCGTTGACTTGCAGGCCGTNCCATCTTAGATTGTCCGTGAGGGTGACACCGAGGTATTTCACAGACTTGACGAAGTTAATTCTGCAGTTGTTGACCGAGATGCCCTGCAGAGAGTTATGATGTAATGCGACCCGTTGCAGCAGTCGCAGTAGTACGCGTTCGGGTCACGCAGCGGTTTTGCGGAGCTTGGAGCTGCGGACGCATGATGCGTTGTTGCGGGCCTTGTAGCTTGCGGAGCGCTGGTAGCCACTGAGGCGGAGGCTTCGATTCGTTCGAGAGCACGGACTCGAACCGTGAGGAACTCCTCAAGCTTAGCGGAGCTTGGATACTCGGATGAGGACCCAACTGAAATTTCCCACGCCTCCCGCGTGGCGCTATCGAGATGGTGGCAAACGTGGTGCACCAGGATGCATCCACCGAGGTTTTCGTTAACCCCCAGCGCGTCGAGAGCCTTGCACGCCTCAGAAACTCGCGAGATGAGAGCATTGAGCCCCTTTGCGGATTTTTTGGTGAGTTTCGTGAGGCTGCACATCTTGTCCAGCTGCCCCTGGATCAGAAGCCGCTTGTTATCGTAGCGGGCGATGAGGGTTTTTCACGACGGCTTAAGTGAACTTCCCATGAGCGGAAAGTTGGCGATGAGTTCGGCTGGCCCAGCCGACATGCAGCTCCGGAGATAGTGGAGACGTTCGATGTCCGAGATGCGGGAATTTTTCATGATGAACTCCTCGAACATCTCCTTGAAGCTCGGCCAGTCGGCGTATTCTCCGCTGAAGCTTTTCAGCTGGATATCAGGGAGCTTAGGCTCGCACCTGGGCTCCGTTGCGGTTGGCACATTAGCGGTGGCTTCAGCTGCGAATTGCGAGCCCAGCTTGTTGAGTGCCTTGAGGCACTTGCGGTACACCTCGGCCTCCGCGCCCTGAGGTCAAGTTTGAAGTAATCGTGGTCGAGGAACCTTGCGGGCCAATTGTCCTCGAAATAGCGGTGCATCTCCTCAAAATCGGCGTTGATCTCCTCTACGTTGTTGACTTCAACCTGGAGATCCTCCAGGTTGTCGAGGGCCCAATCGTCTATAGTCTCGTTCAAGACCGCTTGCAGACTGTTGAGCCTGCTGATTTGCGTTTGATATTTGACCGAAAGATCAACAGGCAAGCGGGCGGGTGACGTCGATCGTGTTGATCGAGCGCTGCTCGGACACGGTTGTGCGCCACTTTGTTGGCCGTTGTCTTCCGGCGCAAGCAACGCGGACTCGAATTGCGGCGTCTGCACTAGCGGTTCCTCGACTACGGGTTTGGTGTCCATTGCGGACGGAGAGCTCGGGTCGACGGTGATCTCGGGAGTCACGCGACCGGACGACGGTTTCGACATGGCGCGCGGTGAGTTCGCTTACACGACGCGCACACGAACCACAAAAAGTCAAATCGACGCGGACATGGAATTGCGCGAGGCGCAAGGCGGAAACAACGCGGCGGTGAGCGCGACACTGTTCAACAAAGCGATGAGAACGAGCGGCGCGCACGAACACTCGCAAACGCGATCGCGGTAATACACTCGAGCGAAATCGACGAAACTCGACGATGACCACGAGTCGTTTCGATTTGAGCGCGGAACTGCTCAAAATGGCGGTCGAAACTCGAACAGAGAGATCGAGCGTGAAGCGCAAACAAACAATGGCGGTTGAGGCCGCGGTCGCGTACACACGAGAGCGGGAAACCGCAGCGGAAATCGCGTGGTCGCAAGTCACTTTTTGCGGGAGCACTTGTGTTCGTGAGCGGCGTAGAAACGCTCGAAGCGCGACACAAAATTGATAAAAACTCGCGGGCGTTAACAACACGCGATAAACACGAAGAGGATTTCTCGGAATGATCGAGAAACACTGCGGAGCGCGAACAATGGCTCGAAGCACGAGTCGGCGCGGTCGAAACAAGAATTTTACACTAAGTGGCCAACGACTGTCCGAACGGTCACTGGTTGGCCACGTTGACACTGGAGCGGGGTCTGAAGCGACCGTGCGCGGTTCAGTTGTTGGCAGCTTGGAGTGGCCAAGTTGCCACGCGGTCTCACAATGCGCGAGATTTTCACGACTCGCGAACTTTTCCCACACACGCTATTACTCGCGAAACTACAATTAGCACTATCCGGCTCGAAGGACCAGAAAATGTTGTGGAATGGAGGTTGATTGCATACGGTTTGCCTAGATGTTGAAGGAAGTGCCGACGTTAGAAAGAAAGTTGTTTCGAGACGCGAGGGATAGCGCGGAGTCCGCTTGTCAGAGTTTTATTGGTACAGCGTTGATACAGTTTTACATGAAATAGCGGGTGAACGCGGGTTGACAAGATTGTTATAATTAACGAGAGTTGCGGTGTAAACGGATCGGATTTCGCGCACTGATTTTATTGATCTCGCGGCGAGGATCACGACAAGAAAGCGGGGCCTGTGTGGAACTTTGAGACACACGTGGTTCGGCCTAACCACACTTTTGCGGGATGAAAGAAAAGAATTACGCGATGTAGACAGCGGGGGTCAATTGCGCCTTATGCGTCAATCAAGCGGGTGTAGAGTGCAGAGGGCACACACGAGATTACATAAAGCGGGTGTAAAGCGGGAGTCCGAAAAGTAGTCAAAGTGCGTAACAACGATGCGATGCGTAGCGCGGTTACGAAGCAACAGGTCGAGGCAACATGGCCGCTCTCGCACGCCGGCCGGCACGAAGACGGCTGAGCATGCGCTCTGTGGCGAGGCGAGAGCGTCCATGAGCTGCTGCCGCGGCGCGAGCTGATCGGGAAGCTTTCTCGTTTGTAAGACGAGGCGGAATCCCGAACAGTATCGTACCAAATGGAATACTCCTCTTTTCAATTGGGTGCAGATACCCAGGTTTCTTTCCCGTTTGAGATTTATAATAAAGACAGTTAATACACCGATTAACGTATGTCGTGACGTAGTCTCGCATTCCTGGGAAGTAATAAGTTTCCTTTAATTTCATCAAAGTTTTATCTATGCCCAAATGTGCAAGACCTTTATGTGTTGTTGAGACAATTTCATTCCGGAGTTCACTGGGCACGTACAATCTCCATCGTCCTTTGGTTATTCGATAGACCCTTGCATTAGACATGCCAAATTTCTTATGTATTTCTGCATCTCCTTCTTCTAATTTATCGCGAATTGCAATAATTTCCGCACTAGCTCGTTGCATAGCTGCTATCCAGTCAGTATTGACGGTGATTCCCATGATTGGTAGTCCCACGGTAGGAGTTTCTTCAGATGCTTCCGAAGTTAATATGTCATTATTGGCTCATGACTTTCGTCGAGTTTCTCTCTTTCGGAATTGGGTTTCTTCTTATTCATTAACTAAACGTAACTTCCTATTTACTTTGTCGAACAATGGATGAGATTTTTTTTATAAATATTATTTTACTTGCATTACATCCATCGATGACTTTCAAAGCAGGGTGTAGCAGTGTTTGATATAGAAATATTGAGATATTACTGCGATAAGAAAAATATATAAGCATTTTTTGCATTAACGGGCCAGGTCTTTTTTTCAGTTTTAGTATCAATAACTTGTATCCAAGTCGAACGGCCGTGCCGTATCATACACGTGTAGTGGCCAGTGTCGATATTTTCTCCATCATGAAATATAGCACTTATTACTTTATATGTGTGGCCACACAGTTGAATCTTTGAGCTTGGCACAGCCTTAATTTTGCATTGCTTTTTAATTCGCTTTTCTGTTTTGGAATTAACAGATGATAATGCTAACTAAATTACCAGTACTTTTTGTACAGCAGTCAACGAAAGTTGAACATCTCTTTTCATAGCTGGACAATTATTGCACGGAAAATCTGCTGTTTTCCATTTTCCTAAATTGCTATCGATAATTTGTTGGAGCATCAACGTTTTTCCCGATCCCGAAACGTCCATTAAACAGGCATTGCTACACTCAATCGGAAAGATATTCGTATAGCCACAGGCTTTGCAATACGCCTTCCTTGAGATTTGAAATTCAACCACAGTTTTAATGGACCGTACTACTTGACACACGGCATTGAAAAAGTAGGATGCATCTTGAGAGATGGGTTGAACGAATGTCTGACCAATGTATTTTCGAACTGATTGCAACTCCAAAGGCGGGCCGCATCTCATTTTATAAATTTTCAATCACGCGACCAGGGGTTCACAATCCATTGTAGTCCAGTCATCTTAGGATAAGTTCTATTCAAGAGGCCCACCCTTTGGGGGCCTCATCCTATTGCGATAGCATTATTCCTTGTAAAGAGAAAAAATGTATTGTTTCCGATAGTCGGAAGCTTACCGATCGCCATGGAACTTGAAATTTGCAAAAATGTTGATTACAACAATAGATAATTAAACAAACGTTAAAACATTCACAACTCGGGCTGTAATTAAGATATTGCAAATTTTTTTTTTTTAAATTGTTCGTTTTCCAAAAACGCGTTAGATGGTTTAAGAATTTTTCCGATATCTTCGCAACTTTGTTTATAATCGTTATTTGTTTATAAGCAAAAATCTAAAATCGCCGAAAAACAGTGTTTTTTTTCAACAAAAAGTTTTTTTTTTTTCCAAATCGCTTGCGTATGATAACACAAAGTTCCTCGATTTTTTTCCACCTTGTGGGACTTCGTCGGGAAATTCTACAGAAGGGCAAAGATTTTCCGATGATCGCGGATTGTTGCTAAACTATATCTCGCAGATCGAAAAATCTTGCACGAATCTCTTGAGTTTTGGCGTCTCCACATCATATACGAGTTTCAAACCGATATGTTGATAAACAACCGATTGCGGATGCAAAAATGAAATTGAGAATTTTTTTTTTCATTCGTTATTAGCCGCTTAATTAACAAAGTTAGCAGTTTTTCTCTCAGGACCTTTTTTACAGAGGACGTTATAATGAACAAATTTCATTCGAAACTTTTTTCGATAGGATGCGTTCCACAAAAATTATCTGAAAAATAACGATTTTTTAATTTTCAATAATTTTTTATTGCTAAAATATACCACGGGGGAGGTCGAAAACTTAGGACTATATTCCCATATGTTCAAAGAACCTATAAAAAATTGGCCAGAGGATGGGCCTCTTGAATAGAACTTCGTAAAATATGGCCTAAGATGACTGGACTATTGTATTTTCAAGCAATATTACCATTCAACGTCTTGGTGTCCTTCATTTGCACATCGGTCACTCCTTTAGGGACAGCCCGATGGATATCACGCATTTTGTTTCCACGAGTATCCGTGGTCGGAATGTTTTCAAGATCAGGCTGATAGAAATTTCTTAAGCGATTATACTCGGCAATACATAGAGGACTAGCACGGATCGAGTGTGGATCGAAATTAATCAAATGTAATCCATGAAGGGACGTTACTCGCGACAGGGCTACATAAATTTGTCCACAACTGAATACTGAATTTCCACACTCAAGCTTTCTACACGTAGCTAAGAGATAAGGGAAATTTTTTGCGGACCACATAGACACCGTCAATGACTTGAAATTTGATGCTTACACGCTGTATATCATATTCTTTGCTATTAGCTGGAATAATAGTAACTTACAAAGAACTTTATTGTACGTGTGTGTGTGTGTGTGTGCGTGCGTGCGTGCGTGCGTGCGTGCGTGCGTGCGTGCGTGCGTGCGTGCGTGCGTGCGTGCGTGCGTGCATGCGTGCGTGCGTGCGTGCGTGCGTGTGTGTNCAGACGGACGCGAGCGACGTGGCCATCGGCGCAGTCCTAACCCAAGAGGTTGACGACGTCGAGCACCCGATCGTTTTCGCGAGTCGACTGTAGGGATGGGCGATATTTCAAAAAATATCGATATTACATATCGATACGTATCGGCATACAAAATCTCGATACGCCGATATATCGGAATTTGTATATCGATATTTCGATATATCGATCTTAATTTTTTTCTTTTAGTATATATTCTTTTTAAATTTAGGTAAAAACTCCGTATTCGTTTCTAGAACTTAAGCGAATAAAAACCGTTCGTTGTCGACGTACTCCTGACTAAAGGTCGCGATTGTATGTCCACATTGTCCACCTGTTGCGTTAAGTTTTGATTTAAAAAAAAAGAAAATTATAATATTTCAATTTGAGGATAAAATATAAACGTTGCGAATCCATCCTAGCGCCAATCAGTCAGAGCAACGAAAGAATTTCAAGAAAACATTTTTAGGCGCATATCTACGAAGATGACGATGAAGTGTTCTACTGTTATCAATCGTTGCGGAATCGAAGGATTAAAGCAGTTGAGGTTATAAGGAGCAAGGAGCCCGAGGAGAGCCGATAGGATTGGTAGCACAACCGAAATAAGCCACGCTGTAAAATCATGCAAAAACCAAAGTATTGTTTAATAGAACACAGAACTAAATTGGCAATAACACATAAAATTGTTGTGCGACAATCATGCTTTTAATATCAATTTGTAATATATAATATCTCCAAATTCAATCTTACCTTCCGTCTTGTATGGTGATTCTGAATTCCGAATTCTCGGTTCTGTGTTCTGTTCTCTGCTTTCAACTTGCTTCTCCTGAATAAACGACGAAAATTCGAAAACGTGACTTTAAAAATGGCGAACAATGAGCGGGTGAATCAAGATTCAAAATTCAACTGTACATTGTCGGTAGGTGAAGGGTGACAGCGATCTATTTTGTCGGCGGATGACACAGGCACCACTTTGAAGAAATTTGTTCAAAGTTACACTGGTTATTTATAGAGAACTTTGTTTAGTCTCGTTCTCGTACAAGAAGACGCGTGGCCACTGCAACGTGCACTTGGGCGGCATCGATATCGAAATTCGATATCGGCTGCTACGATATCGATGTAGCAATATATCGGACCATTAAATATCGATATCATTGAGTAAAAATATCGATATTTCGCAATATCGATATATATCGCCCATCCCTAAATTGAACAGAGGATGGCCGATGGTAGAGATACAGTTCGATTCGCGCGATGTGTGCGTGATCGCTGCGTTGGAAGCACGTGGAGAGGCTGGGATGGCTGCCCACGCGTGCCCGCGAGAATTGCGATTAGCCCGATCGAGAATATCCCACAAATGCGAGGTACAATGAATTGCGGAATCCCGAGAAAAGTATAGACTGATAGGAGTTGAAAGGAAATGCGAAATAGCCGAAAGGAAGAGGTAAGACCCGAATTTTGCTCGGAAAGTAGAAGGAATGTTTAGTGCGTACAAGCTTCGTTGCCTTTCTGCTCAAGACTGACGAATCGATCATGGCGATCGATGAAGACGGGCCACGCGCATGCGCGTGGCACGTCTTTCCCGTCCCGAGAGTAGCTTGCCCGAGAGGTGGCGACGCCCGTGGCTAGAGCGGGAATGAGCGCCCGCATGCTCGAAGTCCCCGCGGTCCGTGAATTTTCGCCTCGAGAGCTAGCGCCGCCCGCGACGCAGCGTGAGATCCCGACCCGCTCGCTCACGCCGCCGTCTAGGCTCGCTTAATCCCGAACAGAGGGACTTTGCACAATTTTTCCTTAACAAGGAATTCGTTTGCCGGATATTTTTCGCGTAAGTATTTGTTGTTCTTTTTGAATTTGGTTGCCAAACCACCCCAGTCTTCAACAATTTTGGATTCTATTACTCTTGGACCGTTATTTTCGTTTCGGCAAGCGAGACAAATACGGCGTTGACCACATCCTTCGTCGTCCGCGTCACAAGCAAGAGAGCACGTGTCCAGAGCATGAACTGATATCGGAAACGTCAGGTGTTGGTCTCTTTGTAGGTTGTAGCGTCTTCTGTTCTGCTTTGGCTTTTATTACTTGTCGTGCGTCCATCGTGATCGTAATTCTTTGTTGGTGACTTGGTCCTGGTACGTTTGTGTTGTGGGTGGGTGGCGTCTCCGGTCTCAGTTCGGAGAGGAATTTGTTGATTCTGCGTTTGGTCGTTCGTTTTTCTAGGGGAATGTATGATTGTGTACTGTTGTCGCTATTGTCGCCGCTGTCGTCGATGTTTATTACTTCGGGGGACTCTTTCTTTAATTCCGTTAATATTACTGAGTCGCTGTCAGGGGATTCTTTTTTTATGTTGGTCGGTGTGGGGACGGGGGTAAGGGTGGGTTTCTTGTCTTGTGTATCGTCTTCTTCGTCGCTACTGTCGGTGTTTTCATCGTTGTCTTCAGTTTCTTCCTCGTTGTTGTCGTCGTCCTCTTCGGTGTCTTCGTTGACTGTCATCGCCCACGGGTACACCCATCGCCTGTCCCAATATACGATGCATCGGTCCATATGGTCGAGCATTCGATGTGCGGGGAAGGCTCCCTTGCACTGGTGGCACCTGCGATCAGCGGTTGGATTGGCTAGGTACCTGTTCATTAGGCTCATTTTACAGGCCCCGACGTGCGCAATTAGCCGCCGGTGGTGGATTTTATTTGTGCAGATGGGGCACAGGACCGCTGTTGTGGGTTGTACTTCCATGTTCTTTTCTCTCGTTGTTTCTCTTTTGATGTTCTGTTTTTCGTGTATCTGTCTGTCTGTGTTTTCTCTCTTTTTTTTTTTTATCTGTTAGGGGTGGTGTATAAGAAATAGAGGTTTTAGTTGCGTTTGTTCTGTTTTTCCCATGCAGTGTGATTGTCTTGAGGCCCAAGCGAGTGAAGGTATGAAATGAGGATTCTGTTGGTTCCCTTTGTTAGTGGGTGGTTAAAATGTTTGATTAGTATAAGTCTTATGGTATAATTTCTCTATAATACGTAATTGCTCTTGGTGTGCTTCGTTCTCGCTCTATAAGGTTTTCCGTTGACAGCGCTATTTCGCGTGGTGGATTTATTATTTGTACCTGGGGGCGGTGAGGTTGCACCGGTTGCATATCTATATCCACGTCTTGTGTTTCTTTTTTGTTCCTTTTGGTAATGCAAGATAAGAATTTTAGTAGGGATGATATTTTTCCAAACATTGAAAATCTCCAGCCAATTGTTGCTAGTACGAGAATTGAACCTAATGAGATTCCTCCGAATTTTAGTACTGATTCGATTGTCGTTAGTCTGTCATGGATGCGTTTAGTCTTGGTTATTTCTTGTGCCTTTGCTATTACTGATTTTAGTGCCACTTCGTTTCTTGTTAAGTCATTACGGACGTTGTCCAAGCTGGACAGATCGGACGGTAGTTCGGTTTTAACTAATATTTCTGTAATGTTTAGAGTTTCCATTATGTCTACAGAGTTTTTGATCATTTCGGTTATGTTTAGGGCTAGTTTACGGGAGAAATTGACGTGGTGTACTATGTTTATTTCGGTTGAAGGGACGAGTTTCGTGGTTTGGGTTTTCGCTTGACATGATGGTTCTATTTCTAGTGTGCCTGAGTCTGTTAACATTTTAATGTCGGATTTATCATTATCGCAGTGGATGTACAAATTTTCGGGTGTTGGTGCTGCGTACAGCCATGCGTTAGCGTTTTGAATTTTGATCCAATATGTTTGGCTGAGAGTTTTTAGACGAATGTCGCAAAGTTCAAGATTTTGAAATTGTGGGTTTGTGAGTAGCTGGACTTCACATTCTGCTTTGTCGTTAACGTGTTGTACAGGGTTTGTTCCGTCGCAAATGTATCGTGTTGACATTAGTTTACAGTTACTTAAATCTGCTAGGGTGAAATAGTTTTCGAAGTCTGTTGAAATTGCGGTGAATCGCGTTGATGGTTTAATGAATGCGAAACGTGTTCCTTGTTGGCGGATTGGTGTTGACATATGTCTATACAATTTGTATGTGGTTGGGTCTAGTAATGGGATTTTCATAATGAATATCAATTTTTCGTTGTCTTGGAATACAATGAGTTTCGAAATTGTTATTAATTGTGGTATGTGTTCCGGTTCCAATGGAGTTGGAAATTCCAGATTCGGTGTCAATTTGCTTATGTTTTCTGCGCTATGCAGCCATGTTTTTGATGATATAAGGCAAGGGTGTATTTGTCCGCCTTTTGCAAAAAGTATAGCGTCGGTTAGGGTATTCGTGTCGGTTTCTAGTTCTGTAAGATCTTCTTCGATTAGGGCTATGAATTTCATTCCATTTTGGTTGTACTTAATTGTGTATATTTCTTTTCGCATATTAACTAATGCTAGGTTAACTTGTAGTGTAAGGTTTCCTATTTCGCGTGTTATTGATTTTATTTGCTTCTGTGCTATATCGAATCCTGCTTTTATTATTTGAGTTTGGTTATATACTATTTCTGACAGATCGATCGAATTGTTTGCGAGTTGTTCGATTTGGGATGCGATTTTTTTTGCGTCGTTGTTGTCCATTGTTCCGTAAACGAATTTAAATGTTTTCCCGATAAAATTAAATAAACCTCGTTTTTTGCGTTGTTGTGTGAGGTCTGTTGGCGGTGGTAAGAGTTCCCTAAGAGTCGATTCTGCGTTTTCGATGGTGTTTAGGCGGTTTTGAATAGTTTTTAGCTGCGTTCTCATCAGGCATGATGGTCCTAGTGTGTTGCAATAAGTGTACATACTTTGAAGGTTTTCCTGTATTTGTTGTTTCCTGAGTAATAGTCCATGTGTGTTGATGTATGTTACTAAGTTCCAGGTCGTGTGGTATGATTGAAGTTTTCCAAGTTGCTGGGAATAAAGTCCAGGGTTTTCCGAAAATGGTGTTACTTTTACGGGGTCGTCGCCGTTTGTGGCAAAGGCGTGGCATCTGCAACATATGCCGATTTTATTTTGTCTACGTGTACTATCTTTGTTTTTCCGTTTTCCATAAGCAGTTTAACGTTATTATTATCTCTAATTTCTAAGATTTCAAATGGTCCTGTGTAGTTGCTGTCAAGTTTTCCTTTCTTGGGTTCTTTGATTAAAAATACTAGTTGTCCTACTTGATACTTGGGAATTTTGGTTCGTCTGTCGTAATAACGTTTCGTTCGTTCCTTAATTTTTTGTTGTTTCTTGAATGCCGTTTCTTGGATGTTTTTCATATGATTATTTAATGTTACTATGTAGTCGTCGAATGTAACAACTTTTTCGGGTGGCGGAAATTCTGATGGCAAGGTCGCCGGGTAACCAAAAACTAATTCGTATGGGGTGAATCCTGTTCCTTCGTGGATACTTGTGTTGTGTGACAGTGTTGCGGATGAGATAAGTTCTTCCCAATCGTGATCGTTGTTTCTATAGTGTTTTATGTATTCTATTAAACTGTGGTGGCTTCTCTCGAGAGCTCCGTTTGATTGCGGGTGGTATGCTGACGTTCTATAATGTCGGATTTTAAAGAGTTCGGCGAATGATTGAAAGACTTCGGACATGAAGTTTGTACCTTGGTCTGAGAGGATTGCGCGAGGGGCGCCGAATGTTGTTATGAAATTTTGACACAGTGCTCTAGCAACGTCGACTGACGTTGTTCGTTTCAGGGGTACTGCGATACTGAATCTACTAAACAAATCCATAATTGTTAGGATATACTCGTATCCTTTTCTCGTTTTGGGTAAGGGTCCGACTATGTCAATGGCAATTTTGTCGAAAGGTTTCGTTGGTGTGTTGGTGATGATCATGGGAGCTCGGTCTTTAACGCGTACTAGTTTATTCTTTTGGCAATCATAACAAAATTTGATAAATTTTTCAATGTCTTCTCTCATATTTTTCCAGTAATACTGCGATGCTACCCGTTGGTACGTTTTCGCGATTCATTTGTGACCTCTTACTGTCGATCCGTGGAGTTCTGTTATTATTGCTTTCCTGTTTTCTAATGGTGGTACTAGGATGAGTCCTTCGCACAGGGTGATTGAGAGTTTTGTTCCCTTCACCATCGATTGTAGGTACGATTTGATGTTTGACCACGTGAGCGGGTCGATGATTTCTGGATCTTTTGATATCGTGCAAGATGTTAAATTTTCCATGTGTACCATTTGCAGAAGTACTCGGAGACACTTTTTGACCATGAATAGGTTTACATTGTCCGTTGATTTTTCTTTACAGAAGATTGTGAAGTAGCTGGTTTCACCATGTCGCGATGTTAAAATGTGACCGGTTCTTGGTTTATGCTGTAGGAGTTGGTCCTGATTGATATTCCCTTTTTCCAAGAGTACCTTGGAAACCATTGTGTTAATGATGCAATCAGCTGCTAGAAAGTGTGCTATGTTGTCTCTTTTTGATAGAAAATTTTCTTGTGT
>JBAJMU010000140.1:16780-28957 GCA_037952995.1 Hyposoter didymator | reverse complement strand
TCTTATCAGCTCATGAGAATTCTTAAGATCTTAAGAAAATTCTTTAACAGTGGCAACCCTGGATTTCTCTCGATTGGCTGAACGGATTCTGTTCTACCAAGGACCAATCGAAAGATAAAAAATCAAAGAAAATTCAAATTTAATATGAAATTTTTTGGTCGCGCCGTTTTTCCGGAAAAACGATTCAAAGTTTCTGTGACGTCACAAAACCCCTATTTTACTGTATATAAGAGTGTTGCCGGCTCGCGCTACGCTTTTTTTCTAATACTTGGCGGTGAGCCGCTGCCGCGTCTCTTGATACCCATCACACACATACAAGTGCATGATCTATTATCACAAAATTCAAAAAAATTACAATGTTGAAGGATCCATCGTTGGAATGCAACGAAATTATCTTTTTTCTTGAACAGAGCTCATGATTTTTCAATAATTCGTCCGTACAATAAAAGGATTTTTTTTTAGAATCCAAACACAGAATCGATAAAAAAAATTGTCATGGTTTTTGAATTTAAACAAAAATTTCACTGAAAAAGTATTTTTCGTTGGAATGCAACGTAGCGAACATCAGTGTCCTGTGAAATTATCGTATTTTTTACGAAGATTTCTATTCCATAATTTTGTTTACATCATATTTATCATGATCACTGCGATTAAAAAAACTGTTTAGTATATTCCCATGAAATTCACAATTCTCACTTTATTAAATGGAAATTCGTTAACAAATCGATCGGACGAAAATTTCGAAATATGTGCTCTTGCACTTCGATTTTGAAGTAGTTCATCCTCTGATATTTTCCGAAAATCTCTAACCTTAGAAAAAAGGATTATGGATAAAAGTCAACTTTGGAAAAACACAACAGCTTCGACATTAGACTTTGACATTAGAGAAAACACGGTTAAGAAGTCCTTTTCGGCAGTTGTGGCAGGCGGAAAAAATTTTCCTTCCGATCAGAGGGCGATCGTGTTTTTTTTTTACCAATGCACGAATGTCGCACTTTCTGCCTCGAAATCAATGCGGAAAGTACGCACTTTCGGCCCCAATTTCGGGGCCGAAAGTTCAACATTCCCGCATTGGTAAAAAAAAACACGCTTGCCCTCCATGACGGCGGGCGCCAAAATTTTTTCCTGCCCTGCCGCCGATCATTTGTTTCTAGTCGTGTTTTTTTTTGTTTAATGCGTCAAAGCTGTCATTTCTCTTGAAATAGAGATCAATTCATCAGCTCAACTGCTCATTATGTTAGTTCAGTTTGGAATTAGAATCAGTGTTTAGAATAAAAGAATGGACGAAGTGAGTTTCACTGATGACTCCATGGACGAGGAAGAGGTGTTGCGAGATTTTGACGCGGAGGCGGAATTAATTATACAAACGGAAACTTTACCAAAAAAGTCGGCGGATCGGTACAAACTGTTCTACGAGAACTACAAAAAATGACAGATAGAACATCAAAGTTCTTTGTTAAATTCAGAAGAACCGAATTCGGCTATTTATTTTAAAGACTTGACCAAAAAACTAAAGCCATCAAATTTATGGTCCATTTGGTCGATGTTAAAAAAAAACGTTAAACACAAGAGACAATGTCGAAATAACCAAGTTTCAAAATTTAAAATGTTTAATGAAAAATAATTCTAAAGGTTATCAACCGAAAAAATCCCTAGTATTCAAGGGGGATGAAATTACCAAATTCATGAACAGTGCATCAGACCACACCCATTTAGTTTCAAAGGTGAGTATTGTCATTTACTTTCATGAGTTTCTTGATTATTTTATATATTTTTTTTTACACTAATTCAAGGTTATCCTTGTATTTGGAATTTGTGGGGCTCTGAGATGTGATGAGCTCACTAAACTGACGGTGCAAGATGTTGAAGATCTCGGCAACAAATATCTCGTGTTCATCAATTACACAAAAAATGATGCTACGTGCCAGTTCATAATTGGAGAACTTTTTTATCAAAAAGTCAAGGAATACATGCTGATGAGACTCAACGAATCATTTACGGACAGATTGTTTATCCAGTACCACAATGGAAAAATTCAACGCCAAGTCATCGGAAAAAATAAAATCAGAGAAACACCACACGCTATAGCTTCCTTTTTAAATCTACGGAACTCAAAACTTTACATTGGGCACTGTTACCGAAGAACTGGAGCAACCCTTTTGGCCAACTCGGGAGCCACTACGACCATGCTCAAGCAACTAGGCGGATGGAAGTCAACTGTAATTGCTCAAGGTCACTCTTATGTCACTTCTTTAATTAAGTTTTTTAAAATACTCATGGACAAACAAATAAATAATTAATTGAATACATTTTTTTTCAATTAAAATTTTATTTATATACAATTTACATATTTATAGGGAATGAGGAAAATTCCTTGAAAAACAGAGAAAATATTTACAAGAGCATAACTTACGCATCGACATTCGCTCCAACTCATTCACAAACATCGACTTCGACATCCAACGACTTAATGCCGAAAGAATCGACCGACAAAAATGACAACAAGTCTATAGATCAAGGAATAAACTCAAATGACTTCTCGGATGAATTCGATATTAATGATGAGGATCTAGCGAAAATTGATAATCTGGATCAACCGGAAGTTTTAAATAGTTCATCGGCACCGTCTTTTACAACCGCGAACAACAAAAAAATTGTGATGAATAATCGACAATCGATACTGTCGACACATTTTTTAACGAAACCACCAATCAAAATTTTTGCAAGTGAATTAGAGACGAAAAAACCAAAAAATGAAACTGCGACTCGTGCGAGTGGACAAATCCCGGAATTTTTGTCAACGAACCCATCTGTTGTATACGAAAATTGCGTATTCCATGGGAATATTGTGAATAATTTTTATTATTCATCTGAGCAAACATCAAAATCTTACTCAACCAATCGTTCTCATGCTTACAAAAACTGCGTGTTTCATAAGAATACAGTGAACAATTTCCATTACTCATGTGATTCCGATTAGAAAAATGAATAAATCGATTTGAATATATAGTACAAGTTTGAATTAATTTTTTTCAGTCTAATTCATGATTATATTTTATTTTTCTCTATATTTCGGTCGCAAGGATGTACATCATCGCGCGCGCATGTTTTATCTAATGTCAAAGCTGCCCCCAAAATTGGTTATTTGATGCCTGCCCCCGACCAGCTGGCACTCGCTTCGCTCGTCCCGCAAATGTCGGGGCAGGCATCAAATCATTAATCTGCCATTAGTCTATCAAGAGACGCGGCAGCGGCTCGGCGCCAAGTATTTAAAAAAAAGCGTAGCGTGAGCCCGCCGCACTCTCATATACAGTAAAATAGGGGTTCTGTGACGTCACAGATACTTTGAATCGTTTTTCCGGAAAAACGGGGCGACCAAAAAATGTCATATTAGATTTGAATTTTCTTTGATTTTTTATCTTTCGTTTGGTCCTTGGTAGAACAGAATCCGTTCAGCCAATCCAGAAAAATCTGATATTGAAAATTTTGGTCGCGAGATCAGGCACGCTTTCTGATTCTCACAGTCAGAAGGGCGTAAGTCGCGTTTGTTTACATTGGACATACGCCCTTTGCGAGACCGGTGGACATTTTCGAGCTGTGACGTCACGTGCTCCGCTGAACGCGGTATCCCCACTCTCCCCGCGCCACTGAGCGAGAGAGACGGACTATTCCAGACCTCTCTTTCCCTCTACGGCCACCACGCCGGCAGCGCTGTCTCTCTCTCTCTACCGCTTTCACGGCCGGCGCTGAAAAATTTCAACTCCCAAAAAGAAATGAGATCTGAATGGAATTACTTTGCACAAGTGAACAAAAAGAACACCAAGCATTAAAAAAAAAATTTTATCGTTTCTTTTTGAGCCAAGAAAAAAAAACCAGCCACAACAGAAAATTGGGGGGCTTGGTTAAGAAAATTAGCCCGGGAAAATTTAACATGGACATAATCCTATGCCTGATAATGCTTATTTTCTTCGCTGTGGCTATTCGCACCCCTTTTTTCGTACATTTAAGCGTGTACCGCACGTTTAAGCGTGTATCGTACGTTTAAGCGTGTGTCGTACGTTTAAGCGTGCATCTTACGCATAAACGTTTAAGCGTGTACCGTACGTTTAAGCCGTACGTTTAATCGTGCGTCGTACGTTGCTAAACTTGGTACACTATTAATGCAATGTATATTTCACGTTCTGCTTATAATGCATGCAACTAATACGAAAATCGTTGCACAAACATGGTTATGAGATTTTCGGAGTAACATGTACGTTCGTTGTCTGTATTATCGACCAACGGCAAATGACCAATTGCTAAAATCTTTGAAATCATGGTTATACACTTTTGTCCATTGCACAATAAGGTATACATATAAAACTATGAATTCTTGTTACCGACGATTGCCTATACTGCCCCATCCACCCCTTCATGAATGTGCATAGTCCGCTCAGACGCACACACATGAAGGTATCGTCTCTCCAGAAAAAATGGAAAAAGTACTTACCTGTACTTACTAGAGTACTTACTAGACGAAAGAATTCAGATCAAAAGTTACATGATGATGGGTAAAATAAGTTTTTCTATATATAAGGTATTTTATTGCATTTTTATTACATATATAGATATATGCATCTGTATTAACATTTAAAAGAAAAAGTTTCGATATAAATTAGAGAAAAAAAATGACAAACAAAAAACGAAAATTTTTTCGTTTTTACTGACTTTTGCACTGAAGGAAAAACCACGAACTCGCTCTCGGTGCTCGTTTCAAACCCGCGCATTGGAAATGATGCCATAGCAAGCATTGGTCGCACAACACACAGTTGTCCGTTGCGCTCTCCTTGCAAATGGCACACGTGAACACACCAGTCTTTTTTTTTCTGATTAATCGCTCTCGTGAGGGAAATGAAAGTTTTTTTTTCGAAGTATTGCTCAACCAATTTCATGTTGACATATTCGTCGACGAGGGAGTCGCGCAAATCAATAAGGTCAATATCCTTTTCGGAAATGGCGTATTCGCCCTCACGTGCAGCTTCGATTTTGTTTTCATCCACAGATAAAAATTTCATTATGTTTTTTCGTTTTTGATCAACGTTCTGAGCTGAAAATTTCTTTGGGGCGTGCGATTGTCGTGGCAGCCCGATTGCCGATAGAGCAGCGCCTTTCGGTCGACCTCTTGCTACCACTTTCTTCGGCATTTTTATTTTGTCAAACTCCGCTGTATCATCCGCTGTTGAATTGGTCTCGAACTCCAACTCTGCACGCCCGGTCACCGTCGAAGCAGCCCCTTTCGGTCCACCTTTCGTTTGCGCTTCCTTCACAATTATTTTTTCAGGACAGTCGAACATATCACCGCGCTCATCCTCCGTTCTCCGGGTATTATCGTTTTTCATTTTTGTCTGATCTTGATCATCCGCTGTTGAATTGGTCTCGAACTCCAACTCTGCACGCCCGGTCACCGTCGAAGCAGCCCCTTCCGGTCCACCTTTCGCTTGCGCTTCCTTCACAATTATTTTTTCAGGACAGTCGAACGTGTCACCGCGATCATCCTCCGTTCTCCGGGTAGAATTGTCTTTTAAATGTATCCCATCTTCGTCATCGGCCGTTGGATATGTCTCGAACTCAAGCTCCGTAATAGTTAGTAAGTCGGCGATGTTAACCCCTTGAGCGGCAACGACGCCATATGGCGCACATTTTTTCTGGGCCCAAAGCGGCAATGACGCCATATGGCGCACATCGATAATCTCGTGATTGAGTCAATCAATTGTCACCAAATTTGATACTCGGGGGTTTTTGGGGTCGCTGATTACGAATCCGCCCTTAAAATTTCGAAATTCAAAATGGCGGATCCAATATGGCGGCCGAAAATGCAAAAATTCATTCGAATCGGATAGGAATTGGCATTCAGGGGTTTTCGGGGTCGCTGATTACGAATCCGCCCTCGAAATTTCGAAATTCAGAATGGCGGATCCGATATGGTGGTCAAGAATCCGAAAATTCATTTGAATCGGTCGAAATTTAGTATTCTTCGGGGTCGCTGATTACGGAGTATATAAATTGAAAATAGAAGATTCTCTATGACACATATGAATTGATAATGTAAAATTTTTGCATTTCTTGAATTTTCTTGCATTTTGCATTTTCGAATTATAATTCGAAAATATTCTTTTCGAATTATAATTTTTGAGGGCAGATTCGTAATCAGCAACCCCGAAAACCCCCGAGTACCAATTTTTATCCGATTCAAATGAATTTTTGATTTTCGGCCGCCATATTGGATCCGCCAGTTTGAATTTCAAAATTTTGAGAGCGGATTCGTAATCAGCGACCCCAAAAACCTCCGAGTACTGAATTTCGTAACAATCTGAATACTTTTTTTTTCCCGCATTTTGGGCACTATGAGGCGAATTGGTTCTGCCGCTCAAGGGGTTAATATCGGCGACCACCTCGACACCAATGTGGTTGTTCGTATGCGAATCTTGAAATCCTTTCAAGAGATCGACAACATTTTCTAGCTTTTCTTGTACCTGCTCTTGTAGTGAATTGTCGAAGAGGCTGTTAATGAAAGTTTCCAGCACCGGTTGTATAGCCTTATCGAGCTTGGTCTTTTTAGCTTGAACGGAAGTGGACGGGAGAGACGGATTTTCGACGGTGGTGGCTGGGGGAGGTTGATTTTCGTCAGAAGATGGGCTAGATCTTTTGTTGAGTCGTTTTCTCTCCATCGCTTTTTTTTCAGTTCACAAATTGCGGGCTCTATCTCTTCCAGCTGAAAAAATATAAAATGAAATTTATGTTTATTGTTAATGATTTATCTATTCATTATTTATTTATTTATTTGCACTGAAAAATGTTAGATTTTACTATATTATTAAAAAAACGTCGAGAGCACAACACTGTCGACGATTCCACTTACAAATCAACCTTCAATATATATTTATTTCTCACCTCCCATTCATCGTGATTATGTTGTAGTTCCATTCCGACGATGACCAATTTTTTGCGCCTTTTATCCGCACGTAGTTTTATCGTTGCCAGGCAGCCTATTTTATGAGAGCTGAAAATGTAATTTTTATTATAAAATTTAATATTTATTATAAATAATATTACAATTATAATATTTAATATTTATTATAAAATTTAATAAAATAGTTTTATTAAAATAGAACACAAATAGATAGCACAAAAACATTAACTTAAGAAAATACCTTTTCTGTCGAATATTTTTCCCACTGGGCTTAAATGTTCCGCCATATTTACAAACATATTTCACTTCCTGGTAAATAAGGTCGTCCTCCGACGTTGCCAAACTGCTGTTTTTTTTTTGTATATAATTGTCGATTTTCCAATTGATGCGCATGAAATTCTTCTTCGAATTCCGCAAAACTCGAGAAAGATTCATCTTTTTCGAAGATCACTTTGTTGTCAGTCATCTGTAAAAATATTCGAACAATGTGACATTCGCCCGTCTTCGTACGATGTTGAATTTCACATCGTTGGAAAGCAACGAAATTTTCTTTTTTCTTGGGCAAATCTCTCGGGATTCTCATTAAATATTCGGTCAGAACAAGGAAACAATATTTTTTCAGGATCGAAAGAAAAATCCGTACGGAAATTTCGCTGGTTTTTGAAATTGAACCGCAATTGATAGGAAAACGAATTTTTCGTTCGGGACAAACGTTGGGAACTTCAGGATATCGTCTTCGTTCGTTACCAGAATCTTGATTTCTTGAGTTCAATCCGTAAATGAACTAATACTGTCTTCACTCACCTTTTGAAATGAAGAGGATAACTGGACGATCCGAAAAAAGAAAATCGTAAGCACTTGTACAAACTGTATGTTGTATGAGATACGCGTTACGACAATACGTGTGGTCACACAGTCAATGCGTTTCCATAAAAGATGAAGAAAGGAGGTGTAAAAGATGTGATCGCGAAGGTTTTTTGTACGTTTTACTGATATCTACCGATGCAACACCGAGACTAGTTATTTAGGGACTGTAAGAAAGTTTGTCCTCTGCGTGACCTAGCAATCAAAACAAACATGTCGCTGTCTCTCTCCTTCGCACGTATTGCTCAACACAGAACACCCAATGCGCTGCGGTTAGTTTTGTTTTGGTGGATGATCGGTCGGTCGCTATATATTTCCGGATTATCTTCGATCGAACGTATACGACAGTGATTTAGTGCCAGCAATTTGATTATCGTGATTGAACTGTCACGTCCGAATGACGTGGGGGAAAAGTTGGATATTTGAGTGTCGAGCGGTAAACACTATGTTCCATAGGCTTTTCCCATCAGAATATATACGCTATGCGTGAATATAGATATACTCCTAAGAGTATGGTGGGCACACGCCGATAGACCTCGAGAAGTCTTGCCTTTTCGTTAGGTTGTCACTGGGAGATAAGGAATGATGTATTAAGTGAGTAAAGAGATCGAAGATTCTTTATGCACTTCTTTAATGAAAATAAAGTGTTAGTGAATATAAATTGAAATACAAACTTGATACAATATAAATGGTTACTTTACCGGAGAGGTGTCCCTTGGTTGAGTCTTACTTGTTTTACTCGTTGGCGAAAAGAATTAAAATGTTCTTAGGTTTCGATGCGTTGTTTAGTTCGTTGGATTATAAATTGTTTCGTTTGAATAATAATATAAAAGATCGAATAGAGATTCTCTTCTCAATAACGACAGTCTGAACTACTGCGAACAGTATAAACGTGTGACACTAAGTACGGGACAGAGTGCGTTTTGAGAGAGGCTCGTACAATGTTGAAGTTAACAATCTGAGCTACGGCGAACCGTATAAACGTGTGACACTAAGTACGGAACAGAGAGGTTTCAACAGAGATTCGATATAAAAATAAGGTTGACGATCTGAACTACGGCTAACCGTATAGACGCGACGCTAGGTGCGAACAGAAGGCAATGCGTTCCGGTTAGACGTGGGTTTTTATAGGGTAAAATTGGGGTAAAAAGTAGGGATATCAGTTCCTCGAAGGGAGAAAAAGGACATTAAAGTTGTTTGTCTCGAATTATTGTCCAATCAGGATGTGAGATTCTTTCATTCGGAGGAAGCGTGTTATTTCGTAAGATGTTGTGACGTTTTGAGTAGTATAGGCTTTAGTCATTAAGTGGTTGAAGTAACATGTGTTAGGGTGTCTTGAGAGTTTGGGAAATCTGTGTGAAGCGCGTGCCTGCATTATCGGGGCAAGGGTCACCACGCTCCTTTGACACAGAGATCGGGCTCGAGAGACGAAAAGTCGAGGAGTTAGGGCGTTTCAGCTACTAGAATAAAGGGAAAAATTTAACGTCGGTTGTGACAGAACCAATTGAAATGTTTTTGCATCGATTCGCGGGATAAAGGTAAAGAAATATATCTGCATTTTTGAATGGCAATCCTTTTTCAAAACACGATTCTCTGCGCAATATTCATAATTAAAAACATATTTTTTGCCCATAATTGTGTTACGTGATCAGTGAACTCAGCTTCGATATCGCATGCAACATGGGAAGTTGAGAGATGTGATCGTTTTTTTCTAAAATAACTTGTACAATATTAAAATATATCCGTTCTAATACATATTGGCAAAAAATATGTCCATTTTTGTTGCCACTACACTTTTTTTTATTATATTGTTTTCGTAGTGTATTCGAATAATGAATTTGTCCAAGGAAAGCATAGGAAAAAAATTCAAAAGCTTTGAAGAATTGAAAAAATTCTTGCAACAATACGAGCACGATCAGAGACAGGTATTATCAATAAGGAATAGCGAACGTCTCAAACCCGACGAAAAAAATCAAGAATTGATCGAGTATCAAAAAATCCACTATGGCTGCAAGTTTGGTGGTAAATGCCGAACAGAGGCGAAGGATTATCGGCAAAGCAGGTAAACATCAATCAATTGTAGGTTGGGAGAGAAATTGGTCAACATGGAATGAAAAGATATTAATTCATCAGTCCCTATGAGACTCCCTATGAGACTTTCTCTCTACCGACTTGTTCTATCACGACTCACGAAGATTTATCCACCATTTTTAAATGGTAAACATTGTTAAAACTATACATATAAAAACATGTGTATAATAAACGATTTGAATCGCATTTTTTCCAATTAATTATTCAAATATAATTATCCATGAATTGTTGTTGGAATTATGGTTAAATACTGCCGCCAAAATTCGAAAAAAAAAATTTACGACAAAAAAGACTTGCAGATATTGAACATATAGAAGAATGTAAGAGAATCTCTCATACTAATCTCTGACAGGTGGAATGTATTGTAACGTAGATTTTCCTCGAAAGGTCCATCTCGTCCCTTCCCGGCTCGTAACACCCCTCGCGTCAGCCCGCGGCCGCGAGAGCGGGCAGGGCGCCAGGCACGAAGTGCCGCCGACCGAAGTCGACTTTTTATTCGCCCGCCCCCGACGATCGGGTTTGGCCGGGCGACGCGAGAGACGAGACGACCGAGGCGGTCCGGCCACTCAGCTCAGCTGAGATACTAAAGGTAGGGGGGGGATCCTTGGGGAAGAGAGCAACAATTAGGGCCGTACGAAACAAAAGCAATAGCGCGAAAGCAAACGAATAAAAATGAACAATTGATCTTTATTAAGACGCGTGAAAAATAGCGATACGAAGCAAGGTTAGGTAGCGAGGCGGGGCGGCTCGCGGCCGGCCCGTCCCGTCGGAATTTAATAACAAAATTATTTACAATTGATAAAATAGACTCCGCGAGAACTGTCGATGATCGCGGTGCTCGACTGACGATCGATTCAATTTATTATTATCCTCGAGCGGCAGGGACGAAGGCAACGGAGTCGAACGACACTCTGGCTGCGGCCAGCCGCCCGATCTGTCTGTGACGCCGCGCCAAGAAGGCAAGGTAAAGCAAAGGTAAGGCGTCATCAGACTCACGGAACGACATGGCTAAGGTAACCAGATCAGAGTGACGTCGAAGGCAAAAGGTAATCGTCCCTATCCGCGAGAGGTTCCCGGTCCGATGCACGGTCGCGAAACAAAGGTAATCGAAGGTAACTAACTCGGGGCTAAGCTCTGACTGTAGACGATCGTCCGCTATGTTTGTGACGCCGGGCCGAAAGGCAAGGTAAGGCAAAGGTAAGGCGACATCAAACGCACGAGACGATACGGCAAGTTAACCAGAACAGAGTAGCTCCGAGGCAAAGGTAATTTTCCCTAGACGCGAGGTGGTCGCGGAATTTAGCGAGGCCACCGAGGCGAATCCGTGCTTCGGAAAACGAATCAAAAATGTTTGAGGGATCCCGATCGTCAGTCGGGGCGCGGAGACAGTGCTCCCGATTACAAAGACAATTAGAAATTAAAGAATTAGCGAAAGGCAAGAAACGCGCGTGGAGCGCGGCGCGGAAATAAGTAATATTCGCAAAATATCAAAAGAAACAAAATCTGGAGCGAAAGCAAAATAAGCGAAAGATGCAGGAGAACAAAATAAGCGAAATATAAAAGCGAAAGGTAAAAGCGAACAAAGTAAGTGAATAGTAGCGAACAAAGTAAGTGAACAAAGTAAGTGAACAAAGTAAGTGAACAAAGTAAGTGAACAAAGTAAGTGTACAAAGTAAGTGAACAAAGTAAGTGAACAAAGTAAGTGAACAAATAAAAGGGAACGAAGCAAACGCGAAAGATCAAGGAAACAGAATAATCGAAATCTCCAGTGAAAAATAAAGGGAAACAGAATACATGAAATATAGAGGCGAACCCAGCTCATACGCGCGAAATACCGTCGAACAGTCGCGTAAACAATCGGCTCTACACCGCGCCGTAGCCTACGCGGCCACGCCGCGAGAGCGAAAGAGATAGAAGGAAAACAAACGCGAGCGCGCTGGCCGACTCGAGGCCACGCGCTGTAAGGGAATTCTCCGAGCGACGACTTTAACACAACGCAAGCAAAATCTTTTCGTCGCTCGAAGAATATTATAACACAAGAAATACCGAGATCGCAAAATAATTAATTGATGACTCGAAACTCTCGCGAAAAACATGCGAGACGCGACAAAGAATAAAACGATAATTATCGGAGACGCAATCGCTTGAGGTCTCACCCTGTCCCCCTCGGCTACAAAGATGGCTAAAATGAGCGAGGAAAAGCCAAGGACGGATAGCTGGTCGAGCCCGAAAATGTCAACCTGCTTTCCTCGCTCGCAAAGACTCCAAAAGGA
>JBAJMU010000140.1:0-14879 GCA_037952995.1 Hyposoter didymator | reverse complement strand
CAAATCGCTTGCGTATGATAACACAAAGTTCCTCGATTTTTTTTCACCTTGTGGGACTTCGTCGGGAAATTCTACAGAAGGGCAAAGATTTTCCGATGATCGCGGATTGTTGCTAAACTATATCTCGCAGATCGAAAAATCTTGCACGAATCTCTTGAGTTTTGGCGTCTTCACATCATATACGAGTTTCAAACCGATATGTTGATAAACAACCGATTGCGGTTGCAAAAATGAAATTGAGAATTTTTTTTTTCATTAGCTATTAGCCGCTTTATTAACAAAGTTAGCAGTTTTTTTCTCAGGACCTTTTTTACAGAGGACGTTATAATGAACAAATTTTATTCGAAACTTTTTTCGATAGGATGCGTTCCACAAAAATTATCTGAAAAATAGCGATTTTTTAATTTTCAATAATTTTTTATTGCTAAAATATACCACGGAGGAGGTCGAAAACTTAGGACTATATTCCCATATGTTCAAAGAACCTATAAAAAAATTGGCCAGAGGGTGGGCCTCTTGAATAGAACTTCGTAAAATATGGCCTAAGATGACTGGACTACTATTATTGTCGAATTAGTAGATAAAAATAACAAATACGTTGGAAAATATTATGCTACGGATTTGAAAATACCACGACGGAGTTTACGAAAAACTTAAGTCGTCTAATAGAACCGCAGAACGTGGAATTCACCAGCACGCGACGACGTCAAGGAAGACCAAAGGAACTATTCCACAGGACAAGCTCTTCGACATCCATCGTCGGATAAAAACTGCAGCGCTCAACTGCAAAACCAGCTCGACAACCGCCGCCTAATCCACACCAAAAAGTGTTGGCCACAAAGTCAGCCTCCGCCGTTAAAATCCCAAAATTGCAAGGCATTCACCATCTCCTAGCTCTTCGACAAGCCGGAGACAAAAACACAGCTGCATCCTAGCAGGAAAACAGGCGCTGCTCCAATCATCTTGTGGGCAATTTCCAACTTCGACCGATCACACGGTACCGCCTGCGCTCCGTCTGCAACGGCGAAATCATTATCCTTGTGAGAAACATCGTCGCTAGATGATGTCCTTCGTGAACTGCAAGTAACAACCAAGCGGAACAATTTGCCAAACGTCCCGAAAGCACCAAATGCAACATTCGGCATGGCGACCCAGTTGACCGGCTTCCACTTATGCAACCAACAACTATCCAGATTTCCAAAGATCATGGTTACCTGGTCAGTAAAGGAAATAATTCTTCGAGAGGAAGACCAGATCGAAGTTTGACAACTCCGAGCATTATTCAAATCGGATTAGAGCCTTTCTTATTCGTGAAAATGCGTCGGCCACGGCTAAAAACTTGGCATATTCAGGACCAAGTCGTACTTAAGAGTTGTCAGGAGATAACGGCAGAAAAACACCTCGACGACATCGAGAAGGAGCAACCAGAACCACTCAACTGCGGAAAGACTCGGCCCATCGTCCCGACGAAACACAAGCACCAAGCTCTGCCGAAGCGAAAAAATCCGACAACGTCATTTTAAGTTTCCATTTCATCTCATTCACATATTTTGAGCGACATTTTTATTGCAGATCCCTGAATTCCATTGTCAAATTAATTATTTTTATCAGGGAATATCATTATTTGAGCGCATCGTCACGCTATTTATGCTTCTGCAATTTACTTTGACTTACTGTTCGACGATCGTATAACCACGTCGAATTTCCATTTTTCTTCAAACAAAATGTTACTGCGATAACTGTGTGTCGTTGTTGTCATCCCAACCGTCCTTTGTTAAACTAAAACAGCTGAGAGATCATATATGCATTGAAAGATTTACAGGACAGATTCATGTGACCTTTGGTGGAAGATGTAGATTTCACGACAAAAGATCGAATTGTCTTTGGTGACGACGTCTCCCTTATGATGTCAAGGTTTGAGAGAGGAGGATGTGACAGGAAAATAATTTCTCCTCCACATCAACGCTCGACAACTCCTCGAGCGTACAAAACTGTGTCGTCACAATCGTATCGTCCCCACCTGTTTTGTCCTTAGTCTTAAGAATTATGTTAATTTATCATTGCTCGATTTCGAGGGTTGACACGCATGCGCCAATATATTGATTTTCGGTAACTGGGAATCCAGCTACAAGAAGTGGGGAGAGAGCCGGATCACCAGTTCATTCCCGAAAAGGGATCACTATTCGATCAGATTTCGACGAGAATCATTGAGAAATATACTTGTTTATCAGACTTATTCTTTTTGTCAATTTCGTAGATCCATAGAGATCGCGCTATGATAAATTCCATTGTATTTCGTCTGAAGATACACCTCAAATAAAGAATAAGTGAACCCTCGAGGAGTTTATCGCGTTAATGCCAATTCTGTACTTTTGTTAACTATATTAAATTTTGTAAATCGTTTTGTGAACGCGTGTGTCGTCAGTCTCCATGTCCGAGGACATTCGACAGTTTCCACACACTACTCAAAAGAGCGTACGTCGAATAAATCTATATCTTTCACGTAAAGCTGTCTGTCTCGCTTTCTTAGCATGATTTCTCAGCTCATAACCTTTCGTCCACCAACTGTACCCTCCCTGAATCAAAGACCCCAAAATAAATCAAAGTAATCTAAAATTGTTAGTCAATCCGACAATCTGGCGCCCAACAAATAAAATCAAGCCAAAGAGCCCTGGCAGCCGAAAAGACCGCGGCCGCGCCAGGTGAAGAAAATATTCCGTCTCAATGCAATGGTTAGTTGTTTCTCAGACCTTAGCAGAAATATTGTTCTCTTATTGATATCAGAAATTTTAGTGCTGAACGTAATTGATACATTTTTACATAGTTATTTTATGACTATTTTTGGTGTTTATGTACGGTGTTTTGAATTTTTCAGGAAGATTTTTGTGGGGTTGTTCTTCACTGTATTCTTCGAAGGGTCTTCATTTTTTTCAGTTTGGAGTGGTCAAGGTTATTTAGGCGAGACATCTTTTATCGTTTTTCGCTGGAGGGCATCAAATTCTTTGGCAGAGGTTGTTTTCTTTGAAGGGTCCATGTTCGCGGAAATTAATCTTTCCGCTAGCGACACCTGGCATCAATCCAAACCACTCCCTCGATCGCAAAACCCCAGCGCTGCTGGCTCCTTTCCCCCACTCTTCTCTCGGCGTGCTCGCCTCGCCGACCCGGCGTGGCGGCCATTATTAGTATTCGAACAATCGATCACGCGAGCCACGTGCACGACCGTTTTCCGTTCCGACCACAAAATTACCAGTTTTTTACCTGCTTTATCTCCCACTCAGTGAATCAGTCCACTTCACTGTGTTTAATCGAGCGAGTGTAGTGAAGTGCGCGAAATCCATCAAAAAGTGCCGGTTTTGCGATCTTCAGTCGACACTCTCGCCACGTGGTCCGACCTCGAGCCGCCGAGAGCGAAAATTGACGAAGACTCACACTCCATCATTGACACTCACTCGTTGCGATACTTTTGATAAAGAAAACACTAGAAAGCGAGGGCTTCCTCGAGATTTACAACCTCGAGCAAGCGTATAATTATTCTTGAACAAATCTTGCGAGCTAGTATCCACGCAGCCGCACTCACACACACACTCACACCCCTCTTTCAAGCTAGCGTCCACGCAGCCACACACACTCACTCACACACGCCATATTGGCAACGAGACTTGTAACAAATCCACACAAACACTCTCACTTTACTTTTTCTACGCATTTCAAACCGATTGTTATTTTATTTGTAATTAATTTAAAGTATTAATAAATTTGTGAACGTAGAGCCTAGCCCGTTCCAGAAAACATTTTCTTTCTCCTCACTCACGGGGAAAAGTCCCGTGCAGTCTACAATTTTTTTATTCACGAGTAGTCACGGTTTTTTAGACGAAAGATTTTTCATCGTTTTTCTGGAAGGGCATCAAATTTTTTTTGCAGAGGGTTGTAAAGGGTTTCAATTTTTCCAGTCGGGAGTGGTCAAGGTTTTTCAGGCGAGACATTTTTTTATCGTTATTCTGAGAGGGCATCTAATTTTTTTTGGCAGAGGGAGAGGTTCTAACTTTTCTGTAGATTTTTCTGGGAACTGCAATGGAAACAGAGGTCACCAACAAATGGACTTGTCCAGACTTTTTTCCCCGTGGGGTATGAAGGGTTTCTTAGAAAACCGTGTATCTGCTTGTTGGTTATCTTTCTCGCACTCACGCGTCTGCTGGATCACCTCAAAGACTCTTGACGAGCCTCTGGATAAATCTCTGAATTATATAACCTAGCCAAAAATCCCCTCCCGGAGAAAAAAGCCTGGACAAGTCCATTTGTTCGTGACCCCCGTTTCCAATAGTTTTCACAGACAAATCCAACCCCCCTAAAAAATAAAATGAAGAATAGAAAAAAAACCTCGAAAAAAATGGCTCCTAAAAAAATGGAGAAAAACCTGAAAGAAAAATCAAAACAATTGAAAAAAATACAAAAAAAAATACAATACCATTTTTACAATGGTAAAAAAAATTGATGATTTTCGCTCAGCACTAAAAATTCTTGATATCCATAAAAGGACAAGTATTCCATTGATGGCTGAAAATCAATTAACCCGAAAAAGGAAAAAGTTCCAAAAAAACACGTCACAAAAAAAAGAAACCCCTAAATACACAATGGCGAATCGACAGAAAAACTTGCGCGACGCGATGGAAAACTAAAGTTTGCCATCGCATGTTGAGCAGTTGAGCGGATGTGCACAGAGTACTTGTCCGGCCCAAAAATTTTCGTATTACCTTCCGCTATTTATAAATAGATAGGCGAACTCGGTTGTATTCATGAGAAAAATAATAAAATTCGAAAGTTTCTCTCGATTTGATATACAATTAATAAATTAATTATTTCTGCAATATTTTACACGAGTATGGATACATACAAAAATAACAACTAATGAATAATTAAGGTGCAGCTAGTTAAATTCAATGACCCATAATGCATCGGAAAAAATTGCACTTATAGGCATTTTTTGTATTCTTTGCTTGAAATATAAATCGGTCTAGGGGAGAACCTTGATTGACTCGAGACTTTCACCGACCATTCACGTGTCTTTTCTGAAAAGCTTTCTGAGACCAAACAATTACGTTATGTCAAGTTCAACACCTATGAGCACTTGTAATAAAAATTTTCGGGCCGGACAAGTACTCTGTGCGCATCCGCTCAACTGCTCAACATGCGATGGCAAACTTTAGTTTTCCATCGCGTCGCGCAAGTTTTTCTGTCGATTCGCCATTGTGTATTTAGGGGTTTCTTTTTTTTGTGTCGTGTTTTTTTGGAACTTTTCCCTTTTTCTCGTTAATTTATTTTCAGCCATCAATTGAATACTTGTCCTTTTATGGATATCAAGAATTTTCAGTGCTGAGCGAAAATCATGCATTTTTTCTACCATTTTTACATGCATTGTATTTTTTTCAATTGTTTTGATTTTTTTTGGGTTTTTTTCTATTTTTTTAGGAGCCATTTTGTCCCAGGGTTTTTCTCTATTTTTCATTTTATTTCAATTCTTTTTTAGGGGCTTGGATTTTTCTGTGAAAACAATTGGGAACGGGGGTCACGAACAAATGGACTTGTCCAGGCTTTTTTCCCCGGGAGGGGATTTTTGGCTAGGATATCACTTCTTTTTTCTGATTGAAAGTCTCCGATCTTTTCAGTAAGGTGGGAATAATTTGCTGAATTTTTCCCTAGAATTGTACTCTCTGGAGCTCATTTTGAGTGAAGAATAAAGTCTATTTCTCTATTTTTCACCGAGATATGATTTTTGGCCCATTTCCATGATTTTTTGCTCGAAAATGACGATTTTTCATCAATGTTCAAACGATAATTGCTCTTCTCCGAGTAACGACGGTAAAATCATGTTTTTTGTACACATGGTTTGTTAAGCTGGAAGGAAACGTAAACGTGTGCCATAATCTTAATTTTGATTGAGAATGGTATTTTTGCATTTTCAACATCAGTTTAGAAAAAAAACGACATTTTTACATGATTTGGGAGCGAAGATTTTATTTAGTTGGCTTTATGGGAATAAATTGCTAATTTTTCCCCATAAATGTACTCTGTGAAGCTTAATTTAATGTTATGCTGTAAATGTATAAAATTGTGGGTGTAGGAATGGGGCAAGGTTCTGGAGCATATTCATTCATGGAGCATATATTCCCCCGTCACCGGAGCATGTCGGTGATAATGCCAGCTGCATATTAGCATTTGTGAGGTTATGCCGAGCTGTCAAAGCTGTAAGCACAGTCTCCACGTTTTTCTTCCACAACCCTGCATCCTCGAGAAAATAAATGGTTAGCCAACGTTTGTTGTTCGACAAGGAACAAGTTTGTAACTGTCATTTTCTCGAAAATGTTAACGACGTGAAAGAAAAATGTGAGGCTATTTCAGCTATCTCCCTCACACTCGCGTCCATATGGGCCGTCGAAATATCGATGATGATTTTTTCATCGCGATCAGCTGTCGTTTTAGGTTCGCTCGTCTGCACTGTTCGTTTTGTGTGTCGTCAGTCGCGACTAATCAGAAACACGACAGCGCCACGGGGCCTTTCTCTGTTTCGTATACATACGCGCACGTACACTTCCATCATCGCATAATTTTTCCCGTGCAAAGTTTTTGCTCAGCAATTACGGTATCAATCGGGTTGATTTATGGCTCAATCGAAGTGGGACAACTTAATTAGTCTGAGGTTCAATTTTTAGATCATGAGATTACCCCTGAGCTTCGTAATTCAAGAAAGTGCCTACCCTTACCGTCGAAATCGCTTTATTCAGAGATAATATACTTGGCCGGGTCTCGGACAAGCAGACAACGCTGTCAAATGTACTTGTTCCGAGACTCTGCCGAGTCTCTTGATACCCATACCATACCATACCATACCACACCATACCATACCACACCATACCATACCATATCATACCGTTCATACCATACCATACCACACCATATCATATCATACCATACCATACCATACCTTACCATACCATTGGCGTGAAACGGACGGAAGTTGAGGAATAAGCAAAAAGACCCTTCGTCGATCTGTTAAAAAACTTCCGTCGCAACCCCTTAAAAAATCTCGTCCAGACTCATGACCAATCCCTCCAAAAAGTCTGGGTGAAATTCTTGGTCAATCCGTGAAGAAAAATCCCTTAAAAAAGTTTGGGCGATATTCTCGGTGGATCCAGGAAAAAAAACGCTCAAAAAAGTTGCAGTGGGATTCGTGATAAAGAATATCGATGAGGCTCTTATAGTCAATCCCTTAAAAAACTCCCGTCGAGATCTTTTGAAACCAGGCTATCGCTTTCTCCCTCGCACACTGTTCAGCGCCGAGAGGGAGTAGCCGCGTTGAGCGTAGTGCGTGACGTCATAAGTGTCCCTTGTCACGCTTTCGAAAACGAGAGCCCAAAATTTTTTTGCTAATATCATGGTTCTCAGGAATGGCTGAACGAATTTTTTCGCAACCAAAACCAATCGACGTGAAAAAATCGAAAAAAAATCAATAGAAAAAATTACATTGTTTGGTCCAGCCGTTTATCTGTCAGATCGGTTCAAAGTCGCTGTGAAGTCATACTTCCGGTATATTCGCGTATATAAGAGTGGGGTAGGCCTCGCGCTACGCTTTTTTTTTAATACTTGGTGTCGAGCCGCTACCGCGTCTCTTGAATACAACTAGTGTCACTAGACCGAGAAACGCCAAAAAGTCTCTGCAACGGGAAACGCCACCTTTTTATGATGTTTTCGATCAACGAATAATTAATATATGCAACGTGCGTGAGTTCTCAGAATTTTGAATCATCTCGGTGGAAAGTAAAAATAATAAAAAAATACATGAACCCGTGAGATGTTCCAAATCACTGTGGACGATAAATATCCCCCGAGAAAATTTTGGAATGTGCTAAAAAGTTGTAAATGTACTTGTCTCCAAGTCGCTACCGCGAATCTAAATGCATAACAACAACGATTGAAGATTTCATTATTTGTAGGGTACGAATACTGGCCAGATGTTTTTGGAAACATTCCACTTACTCGTAACTCTCAGTAATGAATGTGAAATTGGAGGCGAATGGGTCGTTGGAGCACCCTTGCTTGAACTGCCACTTTCTGAACAAATAATAGCACTTCATAGGCTCGACCATACAGTTCACACAATGCGCATGTGGGCCATGCAAGAGTCTAGACTGATAGCTCACACCTGGGAACTCGAAAACTTCTTCCTCGTTATTAAAAATGACGTTGTCAACTCTCTGGAGCAGTTGTCATACCTGCAAGTAAGTATTTTTAATCATTATTTTCTTTTATTCATCATTGACGAAAATGTTAATCCATGGTCATGAGCGTGTTCTCCAATCAGATCATAACGCAATTAATTTTCCAACAATCTTTTTTTAGCTTGCAGATCACACGAATGCATTACAGAATGAATGTAATAATGTTCACGTATACGTTTGCGCAAAAATGCGGGGGAAAATTGTTTCTGAAGTTGACGCAAATATTCAATTTTTGAAGGTAACAATATTATCTAACTCGAGTAAAGGATTACGTGATTTTGTATAAAGTATCTAGAGACGAGGCAGCGTCTTGACGCCAGGTTCAAAATGAAAAAGGTTGCACAGCAGTTGAGTCGCGCTGCGTATCTATACTCGAGATTCGCTCATTTCCGTTACGGTCGAATTTCAACTCGTTGGCATTGTGACGTTGTCACAGTTTTCGTGTAACCGCCAGCTGTCAGGCCGAGGCGGGAGTGACCGGATCCCCGTCTGGGACCGGCTTTTTGTTCTTTTGTTTGTTTCAGCCTTCCACGGACTGATGAGACCGTTTTGAGGAAACCAAGACACTTCTCCGAACCTTTTCCTGAACGCGAGCGAGCAACCCACCGAACGAGCGAACGTAAAATCGCTCGTGACCCAATTCTCGCGTTGACCCAGTTTCACGTACTTTTCCCTCCCTCCCCCGCGTTTCGATATTTTGTCCCCTATTCCGCCCGACTCCACTTAGCCCCACACTCACACCAATTTTCCGTCGATCGCCAAGTCGCGGAGCTCGCGTCTTCCATCGTCCCTCCGACCAAAGGTTTGTCCGTCGGATCGGAGGGAATCGGGCGAGTTCCGCGGCGTCAAGGCACTTTCCGAGCCCAAGTCCCTTCGATGACGCCACGGCTGTTGACAGCCGTGGGCGCCGCCATCTTGGTCGGGCTTCGGTCTCGCGAGGCAGCCAGCGTGGCGCCAGTACTCGGACGCGAGGCTACCGCTGGCGCCACCTGTGCGCGATCTCGCGGGGCCGAGGCTCGATATGAAAATCGAACGCAGCCATCAAAGCCGAGCGCTGATTGGCTATCGAGGCTCCCGGGCCTCGCGAAACTTCGATCACGTGCCAGGGAGCTCGCGAAGCTCCCGGCATTCTCTCTTTTCCGCTTCGGACTCGGCCCAGTACACACGTCACCCGGTTTTCCGTTCTTTTCGAGTTTCTATCGAGTGAAATTTTGATCAAACAATAATAACGACGACCCGGCTTCCCGAAGGACCACTCTCTGGACATTGTTGGACCATTTTGGCACCGTCTTTTCGTCTTCTCTCGCAAAAAGCGAGAACTCAAGTAAGTCCTTCGATCTTTGCCGGGCGTGCGACGCCATTTTCCCCTTGTTTGTTCGATTCGCCCCCGATTCCCAATTCGTTATTTTCGCGGGTTTTCTCGAACTTCTCGTTCGAGGAAGAGTGTTTTTCGTCGGTCAGTCGACGCGACGAGTGTTGTGCCATCGAGTCCGTTGCCTGTCACATTCCCGTTGAGCCATTTTGTCCCTTTTGTTTCGCAATTCCCGTCCGTGATTTTTCGAGTCTTTCCCTATCGTTTTCGAGCCCCGTCGTGAAACTTTCGTGTTTTCCCATCGTCGAACATTAGCCTTGTGTCCCTTTCGCATTCAATTCAGTCCCGATTCGTATTTTTGTTTCGCCGGCGAGCGAAATCTTCGTTCCGCTCGCCTAATCGGGTTTCGCCGGCGGAACCCGGCTGAAGCGTCCGCGTGGTTCGTTCGATCGCGTGGCTCGCTCCTTCGTATTTTCCCTGTACATCTCACTGGTATAATAAGACGCCTGAGTTCCGGGGACCCTCGGTCCTTGAGTAAAAGATTATTTTCGCTTCTCCCTGATCTAGTCCCTTGTAATATTTTCGTTTAGTAGAGAATTTAATATTGTTTTTATTTTTTCCATTTTTGCTTTTCTCGTGTAACGGTTGCTGGACCGAACTAACCAGCTGGCGCTCTATTCTTTTTGTGTAACTTGTTGAATAAATCCGAGATTTTCTTATTGTTATTTTTAATTCCTTTTTCAGAGTTATTTATTTTATTTCCCCTCCTATTCTCTCGCGATTGTGTCGCAACCGTCACAACATTTATAAACGGGTTCACTTGTCGAAAATGGAAAGACACTTTCGCAATATATTTGCTGCATGTCGGTTCCGCTGGTAGCATTATTTTTTCCGTACAAAGTCTGGAAGTGCACGAAATGAAGATACGTGCACAATTTGGGTAAATGTCAGCATCAAAAAATTCTTCCACCATCAGAAGTTTCAACTTCATCATGCCACGCCGGATAATTTTTTGCGATTTTGCTCCCTCATAGAGGAAGCTATGTGACGGTAAAATTTTTTTTTCCAGTTTTCAATGTCAATGTGCTTAAAATGTCCCAAAACGTCGAAAAATCGTATCTACAAAAAATGTCCGGATGTGTGTGTGTATGTGTGTGCGTGCGTGCGTGCGTGTGTGTGAGTAGGTAGGTTAGGCGGGTTCTGGATACAGATTCCTACCTTCGACACTTACCGACCCCTCTAGTCGAGACACGAACCCCCTTCCAGAACCTTCCCGAACCTTCTAGAACTTTCTCGAACGTTCCAGAACGTTCTCGAAGGTTCGATGATGACGTCATCATTTTGATGACGGGTGTAACGAGGGGGAGGAGGGGGTGAGAGGGGGGTTCTGACCTTGACGATGACGTTAGGAGGCAGAGGGGGCGAGAGGAGGGTATTTTTTTCGTGATGACATGCGGGGGGCAGATGGGTGAGAGGAGGGTTTCGCAATGACATGCGGGGGGCAGAGGGGAGAGAGGAGGGTATTTTTTTCGCGATGACATGCAGGGGGCAGTGTATTTGACCTTGAGGCGGAGGGGAGGGTATTTTTTCCAGGAATTTTCTCGAGGTGTTCCAAGAATTCGTGTGCGGACCTAAGGATATTTGCTGTTACACGTGGGGTATCTGGTATCGCGATGCCCGATAGAGGGGTGTCAGGTATCTGGTGTTAGTGGGGCGGATGTTCTAGAGCGATCAAGGCAGAGACTTGACAAAATGTCTTTCAACAAAGAGGAATGCTTGAAGTTTTTTTGCTTACTTTCAAGTTGTCAACAGGGTCGAGCATCGACGGCTAGTCGATTTTTGCACACGTTTCAAATGTTTATAACAGTAATGAATCTATATGCGTAGTTGTACAATATGATCATAATAAGATCGTAAATATTCGGTTCAAAATAATTCGAAGAATTAAACCATCAGGGAGCCGAAAAAGGTTGGGATGTTTATAAGAATTTTCACAACACTTCTCTATAAATTGATGCACAAGCATTTTCAAAGCGTCAGTTGAACTTGGTCTTCCATTATTACTGTTGTGGTCACTGTTGAATAAAAAATCATAATGGATTCCCAAAAATGTCTGGAGCTGATCAGCATCATGGAAGCTGCTTATAAAATAATGGTTCAAAATAAGATATCAAACAGAAATGTTGATAAGTGGAAAAAACTTGGCACACGAAATATCAGACTTTTGAACAAACTTTTGAAAAAAGCCTCTACTGTTGGAGAAAAAATCAGAATTTCAACCACTGTAGGAATCTTGAAGTCGTTGAGGACACGAATGGAACTGTTGAGAAAGGGAGGGGAAGGTGTGAAAAAACAACGAAGGAGTGATAGAGTGCGATGGGAAGATTTGGGTTCAGCCTTCAAACGGAGAATAAGGACAGGAGTTGTAGTGAATATACAACATAAAGAATTACAAAATTTTCTTAATGATGCAAAAGAACTTGTTTGCACCCGATTGAAAAATCTTTTACGAAAAGAAGGAAGTGTAAAAGTGAACACAGTTTTGTCTTGTAAATTCGAGTGCTTGAAAAACGGTGAAACAGTGGAAGAGATGAAGTTTTTGAACACGAAAAATGAAGGAGTTCTACCGACAACGAATTTTGACAGTGATTTGCAGAGCAGGTGAACGATAGAATAGCAGCAAAGATCGAGGACTTCCAAGAAAAAGACTCTGGCTGGACGCTGATTGAAATCATAAATTTGTCTGTAAACATAAACAGATATGTGCCGCTACAAGGCGGTCTATCCACTTACAGTCCGCTACCAACGATCATCAGAGACAAGAAGGCTGTGGTCAACATTAAGAACAATGATCCGTACTGTTTTCTGTGGTCTGTCACAGCAGCGCTATTTCCAGCGAACAATAACGTGAGCGTAACGAGCTCCTATCCGAATTTCGGTACAGTGTTGAAATACGACGGGATCAATTTCCCGATTACTCTAAAAGATATTTCGAAATTTGAAAGAATGAATAACTTGGCAATTAACGTTTATGGAATCGAAAGATTTCAGAGTAAGGCTAGTTGTGAAATTGTACTGATTCATTTGAGTAAACATAAATCAGATAAGCTTACGATCCACTTGCTTATGTTTGAAACTGGATCAGAAGACACTGAAAATGCTGTTTATCATTTCGCATGGATTCGTAATTTGTCTCGATTGTTGAGTTCACAAATTTCAAAGCATAAGGGTTATACCTGGTTGTGCGACAGGTGCTTAAACCACTTTCAAACCCACGCTTGCTTGCAGAAACACAGAGATTACTGTGAAAACTTGAATGAATGCAAAGTTATACTGCCAGACGAAAAAGATAAATTTTTTTCTTTCCAAAATTTCAAACGTAAAGAAAGTGTTCCATTCTGTCTTTACGCCGACCTTGAATGTCTCTTGGAGCCTGTCAGCAACATTTCCGAGCCGGGTGATACGACGCTGTATCAGAAGCATATTCCTTATAGTATAGCTTATTATTTGAAATGTGCCTTTGACGGATCTATTTCCAAATTGAGAACCTATCGTGGTAAAGACTGTATCGAATGGTTTACGAATGAATTGAACCAAGTAGCACGGGATTTAATACCCTACTTTGAGTCTGTTGTACCGATGGAAACGTTGAGTGACGAACAAAAAGAATCATTCGATACCGCTGAGATTTGTCATATTTGTGAAAGATCATTTACTTCGGACGATATCAAGCACCGAGATCACTGTCATTTCACAGGGAAATTTCGCGGTGCTGCACATCAAGGTTGCAATCTCAATTTTAAAAATGCACAATTCATTCCCGTTATATTCCATAATTTAACAGGATATGATTCTCATTTTCTCATAAAAGCTTTAGCAACATCCTTTGAGGGTGCTGTCAAACTTTTACCAATGAATAAAGAAAAATATATATCCTTCACGAAAAATGTTGCAGAGACAAATATGAGTTTTCGATTTATCGACTCCTTTAGATTCATGTCAAGCAGTATTGAAATGTTGGCCTCGTATCTGAACGATGATCAAAAATCAATCACACGGGAACATTGTAATAGTACTGAAGAATTTGCATTATTAAGCAGAAAAGGTGTTTTCCCGTATGATTATGTCGATAGTTGGGAAAAACTCGATGAAAAGCAGCTACCTTCGGGAGAACTATTTTATTCTCAATTAAATGATGAGAACATTCCGGAGGAAGACTATTTACATGCGTGCAATGTTTGGCAAGGGTTTGGTATCAAAACCTTGGGTCAATACTCTGACTTGCATTTACAAACCGATGTTCTGCTTTTAGCCGACGTTTTCGAAAATTTTCGACATAATTGTTTGAATACATATAGTTTAGATCCTCTACACTATTATACGGCGCCAGGCCTTGCGTTTGATGCGATGCTAAAATGTACCGGTGTAACGCTTGAACTGCTCGTTGACATCGACATGTTATTGTTTTTGGAAAGGGGCATTCGAGGCGGCGTAGCTCGATGTTCAGACAGATACGCTAAAGCGAATAATAAGTATATGGGAACAGCGTACGATCCCAGTCAAGAAACTTCTTACCTCATGTACTACGATATAAATAATTTGTATGGAGCAGCCATGAGTCAGTGTTTACCCTATGCAGGCTTTGAATGGGTATCAGACGTTGACGTTTCAAGTGTTCCAGACGATTCACCTACTGGTTATATACTTGAAGTAGACCTCACGTACCCACAAGAACTGCGAGAAACCCACAAAGACTTACCGTTGTGTCCAGAGCATTTTACACCTCAAGGATCCAAGGAATCGAAATTAATAACTACCTAATTTTCAAAGGAAAAATATATAATTCATTACAAAGTCTTGAAGCTTTTATGAAGCCTGAGCTTGGGTATGAAGTTGAAAAAAATTCATCGCATATTGAAATTTAAGCAGACACCATGGCTTCAAAAATATATAGATTTGAACACGGATTTGAGAAAAAAATGCACGAATGATTTTGAAAAAAACTTTTACAAACTCATGAATAACGCAGTTTTTGGTAAAACTTTGGAAAACGTGAGGAAATACAGAGATGTTAGACTGATTACCAAATGGGATGGACGCTATGGAGCAAGATCACTTATAGCAAAACCAAATTTTCATAGCTGTACAATTTTTGATGAAGATATGGTGATAATTGAACTCCGTCGTACAAAAATTAAGTTTAATAAACCTGTGTATGTTGGATTTTCAATCCTAGACCTTGCCAAAAGTTATATATATGACTTTCATTATAATTATGTGAAAGATCGATTCGG
>JBAJMU010000014.1:111540-135784 GCA_037952995.1 Hyposoter didymator | reverse complement strand
CGCGTCAGGTGAAGGTGAAATAATAATCACCGTCTCAATATTCATTCCTAAACCATATTGCCGTCATTGGAGAATGTCGTTGATTCCAGCTGCAAATTAGCATTAGTGAGGTTATGGCAAGCTGTCAGAGCTTTTAGCACATTATCCATCACAAAGTCGGCAAAAAATGTCAACCCGTTCCAGCTATCTCTCTCACACTCGCGTCAATATGGGCCGTCGAAACATTCACGATTGCTAGCGGAATTTTAGGTTATGATTTTCTAATTTTTACCAGCTGACTTTCGAATGTTTCTATATTTATCAGCGCGAAATTGAACGACACATGTGTGAAGACGTATTAGTGAACTGGCAACAAACAGGTTTTCCTGGAATGGGAACAGCTGTATATGTCGTCAGTCACGACCAATCAGAAACACGATGGCCACACAGGCCCTTTCTCTGTGGAGTATACACACACGCACGCACACTTCGATCATCGCATAATTTTGCCTGTGCAAAGTTTTTGCTGAACAATTACGGCATCAATCGGGTTGATTTATGGCTCAATCGAAGTATGACAACTTTAGTAGTGTGAAGTTCAATTCTTCGATCATGAGATTACCCCTGGGCTTCTTAATTCAAGAAAGTGTCTACCCCCACCGTCGAAATCGCTTTATTCAGAGATAATTTACTCGGCCGGGTCTCGGGCAAGCAGACGACGCTGTTCAATGTACTTGTCCCGAGACGAAAATTGTCTTGATAAGAAAATAAGTAGAAAACAGGAGAAAATAAGTAGAAAATAAGAAGAAAATAAAATGAATGAATAATAGATGAAGAAAAGAAAATAAAAATTGAGGAACGAAGAGGGCAAGAGACAAAAAAATAGAACGGAAGATAGGTGAGGACAAAGAGGCCAGCGCAAGCACATAGAGAAAAAAATTTATAAATTTAATGGAAGAATCGAGAAGAGAACAACTTGAAATTGAAAAACTTTTTGGGATTGGACAGCAATGATTTTTAAAATTGGGGTTTTACTTGACTATTAAAATTTTAATTGAATTAATTAAATTTGACTATTAAGGTGAATCCGGGGTCCCTGCCCCTCGTAAAGAGGTACGGGGACATGGTTGAGGCCAACCGGGCGCGTCTTCGGGTGGTGGATAGAAGGGGCTCCAGGGTGGGGATCGACCGCGTACGGCCGGGGAACGGGGCGTCAGTGACGACCGGGACCGGGTCCAGAGGGTCGCCGAACACCCTGGACAGCGGGAGCTATAACGCAACCGGCTGGCGTAAGACCCGGCCCAGGGAACCTAAGGCCCCGCCGCAGACCACTCTCCAAGCTAAGGTGGGATCTATCGTGCCGATGGCTGAATGGCAACTGGGTTATATTGTCTCAAACGATGCATTTGGGGATCAGGCGCCCCCCCCCCNNCCCCCCCCCCCCCCATTGTAACTAAGTCGCCTCATCGTTTGCAACAGGCTCTGCACGATGGACCGTTATTTCCTGTTTACTCGTGGGATTCTATATGGAGAACATTAACAAAAAAAACAACACCACAGACAACGCTGCAGCTGGGCCTTCGCAAGAGGGACCGGCTGCAGACCATACAGCGGAGGCCATCGCCAGCACGCATCGGGGAGGAGGGATCAGCATCAGCCGGGCCCTCCGACCCGTCGACAACGACGATGACGACAGAGACACCGCGGAAGCGTGGCCGGAGCGGTGCGGCAAAGAAAAGGGCCCGTCTAGCCAGATTGGCTCAAGCGGGACCGACGTCAGCGCCGAGCCGCGACGGCCACGCTACAGGGGATGCTGCCGGAGACAAGGGCTCTAACAAGAGACTGAGACCCTCCGACAGCACTCCCCCGGAGAATTATACGGCCGCAAAGAGAAGCAAGCCGTTGCCCAGGCCCAGAAGCTACGGAGACGCAGCTGCCGGTGGAAACAGGGTGGCCATCGCGCCGACCGGTTTCCCCGGCGCCTTCCTGGAGCAGGGTCAAGGCGAACTGGTGGCGCGAGGGCTCCTCGAGGCGCTGGACTCCATTCCTTCGGGAGAAGAGATCCCGTGCTTTGAGGGGACCCGTTGCAACCAGGGAGTCCTCTGCGTGACTTGCTCCGACGGGCGGGGAATAGAGTGGCTTAGGACCACGGTTCCAGGCCTAAAACCTTGGGAAGGCGCCTCTCTCCAGTTGCTGGAGAAAGAGTGCCTCCCAAAGCTTACGAGGATAACCGCAGTGTTTCCCGACACTAAAACGAGGACATGCGGGCCATCGTCCACAGGGTAAAAAGGCAGAATCCCGGGCTCCGAACCCCCCTGTGGAGGGTTTGGGACCGGAGAATCATCCAGGGGACCGTTCACGCGGTTCTTGGGGTGGATCCTGCCTCCCTAGAAAAGCTGAGGGAAAGCGATCTCGCCCCTCACCACGGCCTGGGCAGAGCCCGTTTTTACGTGGCCCAGCACAAGGCTGTGGAGACTCGGTGGGACGGCGATCCCTCGAATCAACAGGGAGGCACAGAGTAAGACCCACAGAGGGGAACCAGACCACGGTCAACCATGGCCGCGGGGACCCCTATGGATGTGGAGTTCCCTCCTCTACCCACGTGGGTGGAGCGGGCGGGCGGCATCACGGAAACGGGGACTAGTTCCTTAGGGGCCGCGGAGCCGGGACACCGCCCTAACCATCCGGAAATGCGCGGGGCCAGGGCCAGAGGTATACCACCTAAGGCCCAGGTCCTGCACAAAGCGGTCCTGACGGAGTCGAGGCAGGGAGTCCAAAAGACTCTCGCTGAGACCCTGCCGGGAACGTGGAGGCCACCGCAGGGGACCGGCGAGAAACCGCCGGGCCCCGTGGCGCAAGGGGGGGAGAGCATCGGGACATCACAGGACCAATAGCCCTCTACCTCCCCCTCTCCCATTCCCCAATCCCTCCATTCTCCAATCCCCCCCAACGACCGTCCCCCTCCAGATTCGGGAGAAGGGTCAACGCTGAGGCCGTCAATGGCGCAGAGTCGACCGTATTCTCCCAGATTAACTTGCAACGTTGCATAGCGGCCTAAGCTATACATAGCCGGGACCTATCAATGGGGCACACAGAAATATCCCTAATACAAGAACCTTGGGTGTACAAGGGGCTTGTCAAAGGGATAGATCAGAGCATTGGGACGGTGCTGTATGACCCTGCAGAGCCCGGGCCGAGGGATTGCATCTTTGTGAAAAGAGGGTGCAATGCTCTCAAGCTCAGCAGGCTCTGCAGTAGGGACACAGCAGTGGCTCGAGTGAAACTCAGATTGGGAGGAGTGCCAGCGGACCTGGTGGTCTGCTCGGCGTACCTCCCATATGACTCAACCGAACCACCCCCGACGGGTGAGCTACGAGCAGTAGTAAACTACTGCTCCCAAGAAGGGCTGGACCTGTTGATTGGGTGTGATGCGAACTCGCACCACCTAGTCTGGGGCAGCTCAAACACTAACGAGAGAGGGGCTTCCTTGTTGGAGTACCTCGCGACCACAGACCTCGAGATTCTTAACAGAGGATCGAGGCCCACATTCGGCACCACTAGAAGACAGGAGGTGATCGACCTCACTGTGGGGACTCCAGGAGTCTCACAGTGGATAAGTAGCTGGCGAGTGGACGATGAGGTAACCCTATCGGACCACCGTCGGATTCCCTTCCGGCCGATGGGAGGAGAGGCGCTACCGTCCGAAACCGCCTCCAGGAACCCGAGGGTCACTGACTGGACCTCCCATAAGGAGGAGCTAGGCGGCAGGCTCAGGGGCTCTGATGGCCGGTCGAGGACGAAGGACGGAATTGAGGGTGACGTAGAATTTCTACGGACATCCATAATACAGGCCTATGAAGCAGCCTGTCCGATTAAATCCAAGAAGGTAAAGAAGAAGGTCGCGTGGTGGAGCAAGGAGCTGGGTAAGCTCCGAACTACTTCGGAGATACTAGGAGAACTACTTCGTTAAGATAAGGCCCAAAAGCCTGGAAGGAGGTGACCATAGTGTTCATCCCCAAACCAGGCAGAGCCAACTACGATCAGGCGAAGTCGTTTAGGCCCATCAGCGTGACGTCCTTTCTCCTGAAAACGTTAGAAAGGCTGGTGGACAGATATATAAGGGACGGGGTGCTGGCACTCATGCCGGTGCAGCTGTCCCAACAAGCAATCCGCATTTGCTGGCACGTCCTCGTCGTTGCGGACGGGCAACGCTCCGCAACCAGGGGAGAAGAACGCGCTTCTCTCCTACCTCGAACGCGCGGAAGCGGCTAAGACCAGCACCCTCCAGTCAGTATTCGAACGTGACAGTCTGGAGGCATTTTCCGGGAGTCCCTGCGGGTCCACTGGTTTTCTGGTTACGGTGTTCCTGTGGTGTGTGCTTCCGGTCCAGACGGACTTCGATCTGCGTAAACAGCCCGTCTTGACAGGCTTTGAACTGCTTCAGCAGCCTGTCGCGATGCCGAGTCAGTGAGTCACTTCAAGTGACTCTGCTCGGTGGTGGGGGCGACTTTCGTGTGGCGGCCGGCAGTTCTTGCCGGTACCGTCGGAAGTGACAGCCCCTGTCATTGCTATAGCAACATCGCACCCCTGAAGAGAGAGGGAGACGCATCGTGCCTCCTGCGGCGGGCTGGGCGCTCGTCACGAATCGGGTGGGACTTCCATGCCGTGCATACCAACTGATACAAGGTGCCGAATCGCCTGGAACGGATGGGTGGGCAAATGATGCTAATGCAGATACACACCCAGATGACGAGAACTGCGCGGAGCCACTATGGATGACCGTCTGCCGGCTTAGAGCTCTCCCGGTATCTTGGGCGCAGTGTCTGGCCCTTGTGCGGTGTGCCGTGCGTCGCCCTGCTTTCATCCCTCAACCCTTCCCTCCTTCCTTGCTCCATCCGGGCCCGGTGCCGCTGTGATCTTCGGGTCGCTGCGGTACGCGGAACCGGGGGGCGCCCCTTCCCCACTAATTATAATTTATTTTACAGCCCTCCGGGCGGAAAGTGGCACTTTTCGGCCCGCTGCGCGGGCCGAAGGTGCCGCTTTCCGCCTACNGTAAAATCGTATACGCACCACGGGAGTTAAACTAGACTACCTCAAACCGCGTGCTTGTCAACCTCGCCTTCGGCTCGGCTGACAATTCTGCCCGCGGTTTGAAGTAGTCTACTTTTCCTCCCTAGTTGCGTAATATACTATTTTCAGGTTCCCTTCGCCCGGGCCCGGCGTCGTGGTTGTCCTCGGACTTCCGCGATACACGGAACCGGGTTGCCCCCATTCCCCACTAACCAATAATCATATATTCTTTCAGCTATTTTCGATAAGTTCCAGCTCCCATGTCCCACTTGGGCCCGGCACTGCACTGGCCGAGAGGTCTTTGCGACGCACGGAACCGAGATGGCCCTCCCCAGCTAACCCCAATAGCTTTTATAAGTTCCAGGTACAATTAATCAAATTTTTCTTTCCACAGCTTAACGGCTGGGGGTTAGCAGTCCCCGGCGTCACTCAAAAGCCGCTAATTACAAAAATGGCTGTTTCTCCGAGGGTAAATTCTTCCGGAAGCAAAATAGGCCCCCTTTCGGATTTCCGGGTGGGGACCACCCTCGTTGAGACAGTCGACAGGTTCGATGGTGTGAGTGTGAGTGGTGAGAGAATGGGGAGCCTGCCCGCGCGCCCGATGACCCGTCGGTCTGCTGCGGCGAGCAGTGCGCGTTTTTCGTCCCTGTTGGCACCGAACACTGTTCGCCAAGGCACTCCTTGCGTGGCTCGGGCGTCCAGCGCCAGGTCTCAGAGTGCAGGTTTCGGTCTTCGTGCCGTCCAAGTTGTTCTGGCGAGGTGTGACGAGGGGAGCATTCGTGCTGCCCGAGTCGTTTTGACTAGGTGCGACGAGCAGATCAGACAGGCTCTTAACGTTAGGCAAGTAGACCGGCCAGCCGCGGCCGAGCGCGATTTGGATAGACCCGCGAATCCCCCCAACCCCGTTCAAGATGCCGCACCGGGCGGCATTCGCGCGCGTACCACGGATGTTAGGATACTGCAGCTGAATATGCGTAGGTCGGCTGTAGTTTCAGGCGAGGTTCGTGAGCTCGTTGGCCGGAAGCGACTGGATGTCTTGCTCTTGCAGGAACCACACGTCCGACAGCAAGGTCAGAGCCACACTTTTTGCGGACTAGGGATCGGTATGCGAATTGCCGCTGTACGCTCGGAGAAACCCTGGGCGGCGGTAGCGGTTTGCAACCCGTCATTTCAAATGACTTTCATCTCGCAGCTCAGCACCGCCCACTGTGCATGTGCGGAAGTGTTGACACCCGGCTGCTCGTTCTACGTAGTCTCTCACTATTTTCAGTGCAGAGACGAGATCGAGGGGCACCTCAGACATCTCGAGACGGTGCTTCGTTCACTGAGGGGGCAGAGAGTTTTAGTGGCGATTGACGCCAACGCGCGGTCACCCATGTGGGGCCCCCAACGAGCTGATCAGCGGGGCGTGCTGCTGGAAAACCTGATTCGCGCGTTTGGTTATGATGTCATCAATGATGTCCAACAGCCGCCCACTTACTGGACGGCAACAGGTTCGTCGTTCATCGATGTTACCTTGGCTTCTCCCTCCATGTCCCGTTTTGTCGGGAACTGGATCGTCAGGGAGAACTGGACAACGAGCGATCATCAAGCTCTGGACGTTACGCTGAGAGTTCCGAAAGCCGCGGGAAATGAAGAGATGGCCGTCGTCAGCCGGTTCAATACTAGTAAAGCCGACTGGGAACGTTTCGCTCAGATCCTGGCCGATCTTTCGGCAAACAGGCTGGAAGGACTCCCACTGACGTCTCCGGAAGAAGTCGATAGGATGGCGGAAGCTCTCACGGGCGTTCTCACGGATGCCTGCACCGAGTCGATGCCTAGGAAGAGACACTTTAGAAAGTCCAATCCGTGGTGGACAGTAGCTTTGACCAATCTCAAAAAATCAGCATACCAGAAACCTAGGGCATTCCAAAGAGAACAAGATGGTCTTAGACGTCTCGCTCTCCAACTCGAATACCGCTCTTCTTTGCGGGAATACAGTCGGGAGTTAAGGAGGGCCAAGCTTGAGAGCTGGAGAAACTTTATCTCGTCGTACGGGAACGCGGAGCCCTGGGGCTTCGTATATAAGCAACAGAATGACAAACTCCGCGTTGAGAAAGTGCTAAGCACTCTCCGGCGAGCCGAAGGTTTCACGCGCAACATGGAAGAGACCGCCAGCTACCTTCTTGATGTCCACATCCCTGATGACCGGGTAGAAGATGACACCCCCCAACAACGGGTAGTTAGGGAAAATTCGGCCGGCGCGCCAGACACCCCTGACGACATAGAATTTACCGCGGACGAGCTCTCTGCTGCCGCAAGGTCCCTTAAGAACGGCAAGGCTCCTGGACTTGATCTTGTAGAGGTCAGTGTTCTCAAGGCTGCCTGTGCCACTATCCCCGGTCAGCTGGTTCGTTTGTTCAATGGGTGTCTTCGAGTAGGCGTCTTTCCCTCTGCTTGGAAGGAGGGCTCCCTGCGGGTGCTCCTGAAGGGTGAGGACAAGGACGAGAAGAACCCAAAGTCGTATAGGCCCATCTGTCTTCTCTCCGTAGTAGGTAAGTTGTTAGAAAAATTGATCAAGGGGCGCCTCGAGAAAACGGTATTCGCGAACGATAGGGTCTCGGGTAGGCAGTATGGCTTCACAAAAGCCAAGTCAACGGAGGACGCGATAGTAGAGATGCGACGAATGGTAGATACCGCGGAGAGTACATACGCGATAGGTTTTCTTTTCGATATTTCCGGAGCTTTCGACAACGTCTGGTGGCCCCTTGTATTAGAAGCACTTAAGAGCAGGGATTGCCCGCGGAACCTCTTCCAGGTTATCCGCAATTATTTCAGTGACAGGGAAGTAGGGATTTCATGGGGGGGAAACAAGGTTACCAAGCAGGCGACGAGAGGTTGTCCCCAGGGTTCTGTCCTTGGGCCGACCTGCTGGAACCATATGTTCGACGGGTTGCTTCGAATTCTGGAGGAGACAGCCCCGAACAATTTTGTAGCTTACGCAGACGATCTGCTGGTTTTGGTAGAGGGGAACTTGCGGGCCGCTCTCGAAAGGAGTGGTCAGGCCATAGTAGATAGGATAGTAGAATGGTGCCGGGCCGCCAACCTAGAGCTCTCAGAGAGCAAAACAGAGGCTATCCTCCTGAAGACGAACTGGAGGAGGCCAGCTCCCGTTGGAAGACGGGGCGGAGACCGTCCCGACCGCGTACGTAGGGCAGCTGTCAGGCCTAACCTGGCACGTAGATATCCAGCAGCCCCCTGACACTGGCTGCTATTCTTATAGAGATAAACGACAACGCGTTTTGTCCCAGCCTTTTAGTTCTCGAAACCGCCACTACGTGGCGCTGGCTGTCACCAGACCGGCAGTACCGGCAGACAGCTGCTTTTCCAGGCTCTATCAGCTGACTGAGCCTGTTGTTTGTTATTGTCATCAAATCGTTGAAGTGGAGCGAAAAAAGTGAGTGAAGTGAATGAATGCTGTGAAAATATATTAAACAATTGTGTATTCGGATTATAATTTTTATGGCAAAATGCCGACATGCATGGTCCCGGGCTGTACGTTTGCGTATTCCTCAAACCCGGAAAAAGTACACTTTTTCACAATCCCCAAAGATCCTGAAACTGCTGAAAAATGGAAAAGTGCTGTAAAACGCGGAGGAGACTCTATCAAAATCGGAAGAGCAGCATGTGAAAAACATTTTGTTAAAGATGACATTCGTTGGCAACGAGAACTGCTTGGACCTGACGGTAGAGTGCTCGGAGTGGTAAGTGGGCTATGCAATTCAATCTGTCATGATTTGCAGAAAGATAGAATAATTTGATTATACTTTGTGTAGTTCCACGATGGCAATAAAAGTGTTTAATTGTTGAATTGCAGTCACAGTACAAAATTCCTAGGCTGCGCAAAGGTACAGTGCCTACGCAGTTTCCTTGGAACGATTGGACAGAACGGACAGAGCCGATGGACACTGAACAGAAGAAACCTCTCGTTCAGGATGTTCAGGGTGAAAAGAATTGTGCACTTGATGTCGCTGTCGACGCACTACGGTCTGACAATGATGATGGTTGCAGAATATCTGTCACCGACGAAATCGAATCTCTCGCAGTCATTCCAACTGAAGAACAATCTGTGCCATCGCAAGTGCTGGATTTCAAAGCTATTTCAACTGATTTGGACTTGCCACCTGGCTGGCTAAAACAAATTACTGCTTGCGCTGGAACGGAGCTGGCATTCTTTTTTATCCACAACACTCAGGAAATCGATGGGACCTATGAAACTTTCATTCTAAAAGATGTGACTGTGACGGAGAATCTATCGATCCAAGTCAGAGTTTTAGGCAAACGAATCGACCTCCGGCATTTCGATATTACTTGTCCCATCACCGATGTTCACCAACTGCAAAATCTTTTTGTGGAACTTCATCGGCTCAATGTGTGTCGTGGTTGTTGGGCCCCACCGGTGAAGCACGAAATTGAGCAGCTCAATTTCGCGAAAATACAAAAAGATCTTTCCTCTAGTTGGCGGCACGTTGAATGCCCTCTCCTTCTTTCACAAAAAAAAATTTGTGAAAATTGCAGCAAGGCCAAGAACACTGTCGACAAGAATCTTCGTCGCTATACACAGGGAAAGGTGCGAGAGCAGAGAAGGAAAAAATTCAATTCAAGAGAACAAAAAAAACATCTGTTGAAAATACAGTCCAAGTATCGCTCAGCAACGAGAGTTAAACGTCTTGGGAAGGAAAAAATAAAATCTCTTAAGCAAGAAGTTTTCGAGATGCGCAAGAAAATGGCGACGTGCACAAGTAGAGATATCGAAAAATCCATCGAAAGTGGGGAGGTTTTGCAGAACCAAATTCATGTCTTGAATCAGATCATTGAAGCAGCAAGACGTAAGAATTCGAAAGGCCGCAATTATTCGGAAGAGTGGATGCTCTTATGTATGTTGTTACATATGAGATCTGCAGCAGGATACGAGTTTCTACGATGTAACGAAATTTTGCCTCTCCCATCGGTGAGAACGGTTCGAAGGTATGTTTACTTTTGTCGACGATACTGTTTTGTATGACAATTTTTTTAATTTTTTTTCATAAGTTCAGCATGTAGTTTTATGGCACTGAAGTTTTCGTCGTTGCAACGCAATGGATTATTTTTTATTCATTACTTTTATAATTTACGAAATTAAAAAAAAAAAAAAAATTGTAATTTGATTCGTGAAAAAATTTGAGACAACATAAAGTGATTATTTATTTGATTCATGCAAAGCATTTCCACTTTTTTCAGATACTTGTCGAACATAAAGCCCGGTTGCGGTTTCAATCCGGAGTTTTTTGAAGTTTTCAAAGTGGCTCTTGCGAAAATGGAGGAATCAAAGCGACACGGAATTCTCCTGATAGACGAAATTGCGACTCGGGAAAGTGTTACTGTGAATACGAAACAACTTACGTATCAAGGGCTGATTGATTTCGGCGGAGAAGGCCCTAAATCATCAGATTTCACGGAAAAAGCAAATCATGCGTTAGTTCTGATGTTTCAGCCTTTGAATGCTGGTCATCCCCAAACTATTGCGGTCTTTGCTTCGAGAGGGCCCGTAGCAGGTGAAGTTCTCGCACAGCTCGTTATTAAAGCGATTGTTTTATTAGAAGGCATCGGAGCAAAAATTCACGCCGTCGTGAGCGATGGAGCGAGCCCCAACAGCAAATTTTGGTCTCTAGTTGACGTGAGTGGAGCCAAGAATTCGCTCGAAAACTATTTCGAACACCCGGTAGTACAGGGCCGGAAAATATTCGTTTTCTCCGATACACCACATCTCATGAAGACGATTCCTGCACAATAATGGCGTCTTACAGGTTTATATGTCTTTTTAATGTTGAATATTCATTCTTTTTATACTCTTATTATCCTTTTATACTTTCATTATTTATACTTTATTTAGATCGATCCTGCAGAACCGTTGATAAAGTGGGAGTACATCCGACTGCTTCATGAGAAAGATCGCGAGCATGCGGGGCCTGGGCAAGCTAGTTTGCCCTAAATTATATCAGCAAATCACGTGAATCTCAACAATTCACGGAAAATGCGTGTGCGCTTGGCTAATCAGGTAAGCATTTTTATTCTGAAAAAAAAAGAATTTATTTCCCTTATTGGAGATCGTACTAAGACGTTTCTACGTTGGTCTTCAGCAATTCAGTCGCAGGCGGTCTCCGATTCTTTCAAAAATACGTGCCAGAATTAGACGGGTGTGAGGCCACGGCATCGTTCTGCAAGTGGATGAACGACATGTTCGACGCTCTTAACCGAAAGCATCCGATTGATGGGGTTCAAGTGGGCAACAGGGACTTCCAGGTAAGCCTCAAACATTATTTATTTATGGCACGGAAATGTCATCTATTAATACATTTTTTTCAATGTAATCAATTTTTTACTAAAAATTGATATTTAAATTGTTACAGGTAATTCAAGAATCATTAAGGCGGTTGGATTCGTGGGAAGCCCATGTTCAAAACGGACGGTTACCGAAGGAAATGTTTTTAACGAAACAAACGGCGGAGGGTCTGCGCGTCACACTGCAGTCGATGCTGGATCTCATCGAATATCTAACACAGCATTGTGGTTTTCCGTACGTGCTAACAGCTCAAGTGAACCAAGATCCCCTGGAGGTTTGTGTAGAAAGCCCATTAAATGATGAGTTTTTTAAAAGTAACGAATTTTTACTTAAAGGGCTGATTGTGGTTGGACGGCAATGTGGTAACTTGAATGTTTAACGCTTTTGTTGCTTTTTTACACATTACTATGCATGCATTTGTGTTTGTATTCTCCATGACAGAAGTTTTTTGGCACCGCACGGCAAGCAGGTGGTTGTGACGATCACCCTTCGACCCCGACGTTTTTGAATATTTTCAAGATCCTCTCCGTGTATAGTGTTTTAAAACCCCCTAAAACCGGGAATTGTTCAATCACCCAGGACAACCCGACAGAGCCTTTGGTAACACTCGGGGATCTTAAAACAATTTACACTAATCCAGACGCTTCCATAGACCTAGCGAATTCCATTAAACAACGGTTGCAGCAAATTATCAAGAATGAAGACTGGGATTTCACGCAAATCGCAGAACACGATTACAGCATGCCTGAGGTAGCGAACTGCGTTACCTACTGTTTGACTTCCGATTTAATCAAACAAATTTGCAATCACGTGAAATGCGTACAGTGCAAAGAAGCTTTGTTAAATTCAAATAACAATTCCGTAATCCTCCCCGAAGCAATGTTGAATAATTGGCAACGAAGAGATGGGTTGATGCATCCAAACGGCCATTTATACCGCTTCATCGTATATTTGGAACAAAGATTTCAAGTCCATTGCCAATCTCCTCACTTTTTCGAGGATATTTTGCATGATGTGTGTAATTACGATGGCCTAACATTCCCATGCAAAGATCACGCTCACGAGATCTATTACCAATTAATACAGTATTACATTTCTAGAAGAATGCCGCAGCACTGTACACGTATCAATGCTGATCAGAGAAAGGAAAATCAACTGAATGAAAAAAAAGGCTAAATTCTGCAAAACATGAATCTTCTTGAGTCACATATGTAGTACGTATAGATTTTATTGATGCAAAAATAAATCACGATTTTTACTTTTGCATTCTTATGTCTACTTGTGTATTTTATTTCATGTGCCTATTATCCCACCTATATTTTACAGGTATCTGTTAGTAAGCCGACTCCATATTCCGATTTTAATTTAGAACTTCAATACAAAAAACGTCAGGGAAAATGGGGGAAATAATCGAAAGATTTGAAACACCGGTGCCCGCGCGCAACATACATATATATGCATGCCGGTCTGGTGACTACCAGCGCCACGGCACGGCGAGGACATTTTGCGAACCGTATTTATCGTCCAGTGTCAGGGAGCTGATATCCAGTCATCCGTATAGGGAATACTAGAATTTCTTTCAAAGATAGCGTTAGGTATCTCGGTGTCCACTTTGACAAAGAGCTGGGGGTCAGTACCCACTGCTCATACTTGAAAGGGAAATGCCTCGCTCTGTTCCAGAAGCTGGGTAGATTGGCAGGTGCGGGATGGGGTTTGAGGTATAGAGAACTGGACAAGGTTGACAAGGGGGTTTTTCTCCCAACAGTGGCATATGCCGCTGCCGGATGGTCCGACCTGTGCAAGGGAACTGATCTTAGGGTACTCAGGACAACCCAGAGGCTCGCTCTTATAGCGACCACTGCGGCTTATAGGACGGCGTCATACGCGGGTTTATGTGTGATTGCCGGAGCACTCCCCGTGGAGTTGCTGTTGTTGATACAGAGCCGGGCGCGATATAGCATTAGGATAGGTAGGGACGCCGAGATAAACAACAGGGTGGTTCCAGCGGGCGCGCCAGAAGCCGTGGAGACCATCAAGGGTGAGGCGATCAATATGTGGCAGGCCGTACTACATACGCCTTCTTCCAAACCATTCGGGATAGGATGAACGCTAGCTGGTTCCGGCCAGACTACTATACGACGCAAGTCGTCTCCGGTCACGGTGATTTCAAAGCGCGTCTCGCGTCACTTGCCTCGCGGACGGGGATGAATGCTTGTGTGGTCAGCCGGACACGGCTCGGCACTTCCTCCTCGAATGCCCCGAGTTCGAACCGCAGAGAGTCGCTCTGTGGGAACACCTCGGTGGCCGGGACTGGCCATTGGCGGCTCACCAATGCCGCCTTCGGCAATGTCCAATGCCGAAGCCTTCTCGGTCTTCTCCGCTTTTTGTCGCGATTCCTTGTGGCTCAAGTCCGGAAAGAATGTAAACGAATAGGTAGGCAGGCAGGGACCACCGGTTGGTCGGCCGTTTGGACGTGCGGCCAGCCGGAACGAATCTGACAGCTCCTCCGAATGAGATAGCTCAACGGGCGCACGGTCTTGTGTGTGTGACTGTGTGTTTGTGTGAGTGGGGTAATAACGCGGATAAAAACTAACACACTAACAGCACTAACAACAATTTTAAGCGAACAGGGAATAGTTAGATGACGAGTAAGGATCAACAAGGAAGACCGCGGACTAACAATTAACAAAACCCCTACAAATAAGAATAGGACAAGGTAAGTGTCGCGTCTATCAGACTTTGAAGGGAAAAGTACAGTCACGGGATTGTAAAATCGTGGGAAGGGAAAAGAAGAGAATGCTCTCACTAACACATGGAAGGGGGTCGCGACTGAATCTATAAGGGGGAGGAGCTGCTCAGTCAGGAGTTACAAAATAGGCAGGCACGCTTAGAGGCGCAGCTTAATCTGCAGTGGGTCGTTGGTCGTGTGTCTTGAGGCGAGCCTAGCCGGGTGGGACGTCGGACCCGCCCGATGGCGGACTACCGGACCCGCACTAATTCGCGGGCTACCGGGACATCCAGGCAAGCTCGAACACGACCAAACAGCTTGGTTAGGATACACAAACAAATACACTCCAGACACACACACACAACCCAACACGATAATTACACTCACACGATGACCCTTCCCTTGCCTATCCCCGATCCTTGTCATTTCTGGGCCGTGTCCGGGCGGGAACACGAGAGCAGGCCTTCCCGAGGTTCCCCGTGAGTCCGCGAAGAGGCGTCCGTTCAGCATCCTACGGGGTGGTGCACGCACGCGTCTTCGCGTAGCCAAACTGCTCTTTTCGCTAACACGCCAGCGAACGTCAAAGGATTTTTCCACTGCCCGTCCCGGGGCATGGCTTACCCCGCTAGAACGTAGATGGTAGCCCGTAGCGTATGCCTGTTCAGGCGAGGTCGCACAGGTCGATCTGTCTTCGGACAGACGGCCTTCACATTAAATGTCCCAACAAGCGTACCGACCGAAAAATCCGTGGAGACGGCACTACATGATCTCGTTGGCGAGATCGAGGGGGCCCTCACCAGGAAAGAAGCCACTCGCACAGAGTGGCTTCTTTCCTGGAAGACGCACAGTCTTCCTTGATGTCGAAGGAGCGTTTCACAATACCTCCTTCGAGGCTATCTGCGATGCAGCAAGTGCGTTCTGAGTGGATGACACCATCATCGACTGGATCCATTGCATGCTGAAAACCAGGACAGTCACCGCCAGTCTCAACGGCACCGACGTCAGGGCCCGGGTCGGCAGAGGCTGTCCGCAGGGTGGAGTTACCTCCCCTCTGCTGTGGCTGATGGTCGTGGACGGGCTCTTAGCCGGGATTGAGAGACTGGGGGTGAAGGTCATAGGATTTGCGGACGACGTTTGCATAGCAATGAGCGGCGATCATCCAAACTACATGACAAGCAAAATGCAGAAAGCACTTGACTTTGTCGAAACTTGGTGCACGTCTCAAGTACTGATGGTCAACCCCAGCAAGACTGTGATGGGGCTGTTTACTAAGAAAAGGCACTTCATTATGACGCCCCCTTCTATCTTTGGCTCCGAGCTGGCTCTCTCTCAAGAGGTTCGCTATTTGGGCGTGACCCTTGACAGTAAGCTAAGCTGGAGGAGCCATATCAGCAGGCAGGCTCAGAAAGGCTCTGCGACCTTCTGGGCCTGCCGAACAATGTTTAGGCGCACTTGGGGCCTTAAACCAAAGATGGTTAGATGGATCTACAAAGCTATTGTGATCCCTCAACTCATGTACGCATCGATAGTGTGGTGGCCCGCACTTTGTCGGGCAACCAACAGAAAGACGCTGGCCAGGGTGTGCAGGCTGACAGGACTGGGGATAACAGGAGCTTTAAGCACAACTCCTACCCTGGCCCTGGGCGCGCTGGTGAACTTACCACCTCCTCACATAACTGCGGAGGTAGAAGCACGAAAAGGGGCCATCAGGCTGCTATCCAACGGAAAATGGAAGAAGGCGTGGACGGGACACGCGTCGGCTCTGAGGGCCGACACGATTCCGAGAAGAGTCAGTCTCCTCGGAGGGGACGCCTGCTCCCGGCTCTACCGCTTCCACTTCAACTACCAAGTCCTCATCCCTGACAGGGAGGCTTGGAAGACAAACCGAAGAGCGCTGCTGTCTCCCGGAGGCCTAGTCTTGTACACGGACGGGGCCAAAACGAAGACAGGAGCAGGCGCCGGGGTGTAGAGCGACGGGTCCAGAATAGAACTAAGCTTCTCCCTGGGACCTAGCACCTCTATGCTCCAAGCCGAGCTGTTCGCCTTCAAGGCCTGTGCCCAGTCCATCTGGGACAAGAGGTACAGGAATAAACACATCTACGTTTGCAACGACAGCCAGGCCGCGCTCAGGGCACTGTACGCGGTTACAGTAAGCTCTGGGCTAGCCAAGGACTGTGCGGAACTGTTGTCACTGATCGCCAGAGACAACAGGGTCAAACTGCTGTGGGTACCGGGCCGCAACGGTATCCAGGGTAACGAGAAGACTAACCTACTAGCCAAATGTGGAGCCGCAAGGCAAGTAACGGTGGACACACGCCAAATAGGGGTCTCGCCGGATCTCGTAAAGAGGGAGGCAAACAGATGGACGGAGGAGTGGTTTGCCGACCTCTGAGCTAGGGGGCCCGAAATGAGGCACACGAGGCACTGTTGATAGGGCCATCGGTGAAACTAAGCACTACACTCACTAACAGGCAGGCACGCCGTGCGGATGGGACTCAACGAGGAACCAATCTGCCCGAGGTGTAGAGAAGCAGAGGAGACTCCTCTGCATATTATACTGAGTTGCAGGGGACTAGAGGGCGTCGGATATGAGTCCTTCGGGTCCCGGGCGCTCGAGGAATTCAAGCTGGAGGCTCGTGGGGTGGGCAGGCTTCTCCGCTTTGCGAAGAGCGCCGACCTGCTTCCCAAAGCAGGTAAAAACTCAGATACAAATACAAATTAAGGTAAATTAAATAAAAAATTCAATTAATTTAATTAAATTGAAAACTAAATTAATTAAATCGAATTAAATCAATTTTCAATTTAATTTAATTTAATTTAATTTAATTTAATTTAATTTAATTCAATGTTGTGCCCAGAGCGCAACCAAATTCCAAGAAATTACAAAACGATCGTCAGCAAACAGGCTATCGACCTCGCAATCGCGAATCATCACATTCCTCACTAAAGGGGAACAAACCTCGCTCGAGTATCGAACGAAATCACACAAAATGCGGACGATCACATTTTCGCAATCGATCGCCCTACTTTGACAATACCAAATTACCGGAACGATCGATTGACCAATAACTTCCACCACCATTATTTTTAACCCCAATAATTTCCACCACCATGATTGTTAACCCCAATAGTTAACAATATAAAAAGGAAAGCAACATTTTAACGGATCAGTCTGCGATCCGACACTTAGAGGATCAGTCTGCGATCCGACACTTAGAGGATCACTCTGCGATCAGAAATCATAATAATCATTGGTCTCGAGGCAACTATCTCGATTGTAATAAACTATCCTACAATAAACCTATTAGTTAAGACCGACAGTATTGAGTTGGAGATTTACTCAACCTTGGCAATATCCCGAACTATTCGTCCTTGCAAACTCGCCCCCACGTGACGATTTGCACGGGCACAACATCAATTTAATTAATTTAATCGAAATTTTATTAGTTAAGTAAAACCCCAATTTGAGAAATTATTGCTGTCCAATCCCAAAAAGTTTTCCAACAAGAACAAAAATATACACTGTGACGAAATCGACACATTCGCAAGAAAATAATGCGGAAAGTAAATGAATTACGCCGAGAGAAATATGTAAAAATAATCACAATAATAAACTTTATTTGAGGGGATCTCAAGTACAGAAATAATGGACGCCAGCTGGTTTAGTCAGTCCAGCTACCGTTACACAGATTGTCGAAAAAGTCAAATGAAAAAACACTGATAAATAATTTAATTACTCGAAATTAATTCGGCTTATGCTCGGGGAGAATCAAGGGAATCTTAAACGCAGGGACAGAGGGTCCCCGGAACTCAGGCGTCTTACATATGCCAGTGAAGACGCAAAGGGGAAACAGGCGAGCGAGCCACGCGATGGAGAGGACCACGCAAACGCTCGAACCGGGTTTTGTCGGCGAGACTCGATGGAGCAAGCCAAGCAAAGTCTCGCTCGCTTCACTCAAAAACGGAGCTAAATCGATGAAAAAGAGCGACACGAGGCGGGCGATCGACGATGGGGCTCGAAAAATATAAAAAAGGGGCTTAAAACACGGAATAACGACTCGAAAAATTGTTGACTGAAGATCACGGGAGGGAATGGCAAAACGAAAGGGGCAAAATGACTCCGCGGGGAATTGACAGGGAAACGACTCGAGGCACAACACTCGTCGCGCCGACTGGTCGACGAATAGACTCTTTCTCGAAAGAAAAGTTCGAGAAAATCAAACGAAAAACGACGAAATGGGAATTTGGGGGAATAAGAACGAACAGGGAGTTAATGGCGTCGCACGCCCGGCAACAATCGGAGGACTTACTGGTCTGCTCGGTTGTGGTGAGAAAACTCGAGGGCTCGATGCCGAAAAAAATCCCAATCGCTCCAGAGAGTGTCCGTGGGGGAAGCCGGGTCGTCGTCGTAAACTTTTCTCGCAACAATTGGCGTAAAACAAAGATTCAGAGAGAAAAAAACTGGAGAGCGTCTGTGCCTGGTCGAGTCCGGAGCGGAAGTGACGCGCTCCGGGGTCTCCACAAGCTCGTGGGAGCACTTTCGAGGCCCGGGAACGCCACAGCCATTAAGGTTGCAGCTTTGCAGCCGGCCTCGGTTCGATCCCGCATCGAGCATCGGCCCCGCGAGATCACACACAGGTGGCGCTGACGGTAGCCTCGCGACCGAGTGCTGGTGCCACGCTGGCTGTCTCGCAAGATCGAAGCCCTGTTACGCCTAGCCCTCACGCTAACCCCCCATAAATTTTTTTATTAATCGTGTACCAACAGTAAGTACACTAGCTTATCAATATCATCATTCGTCGATATTTTAATCCATAAATATTATTAAGCATACAGCTTCCTATATATTTCGACTCTCATATATTCTTTGTGACGTTGTCACAGAGTTCTGGACCCGCCAGCTGTCAGGCCGAGGCGGGAGCGACCGGTTCCCAGTCTGGGACCGGCTTTTTGCGTTTATTTTATTCTGTTTCAGCCTCCGACGAGAGAAGGACTGGAACCGACCGATTGGAGACACGACACGACACTTCTCCGATCCTTTCCCCGAGCGCGAACGAGCGATCCACCGGACGAGCGAACGTAAAGCGCTCGTGACCCAATTCGCGCGTTCGACCCAGTTTCGAGTCTTTTGCCCTCCCTCCCCCGCGTTTTCGTCATTTTGTCCCGTTTTGCCCGATTTTCCCCAGTCCCGCACTCAAATCACCTTTCCGTCGATCGCCGAGTCGCGGAGCTCGCGTCCTCCATCGTCCCTCCGACCAAAGGTTCGTCCGTCAGGTCGGAGAGAATCGAGCGAGTTCCGCGGCGTCAAGGCATTTTCCGAGCAAGTCCCTTCGATAACGCCACGGCTGTTGACAGCCGTGGGCGCGGCCATCTTGGACGAGCTTCGGTCTCGCGAGGCAGCCAGCGTGGCGCCAGTAATCGGTCGCGAGACCACCGCTGGCGCCACCTGTGCGCGATTTCGCGGGGCCGATGCTCGATAGCAAAAATCGAACGCAGCCATCAAAGCTGCGCGCTGATTGGCTGGCGAGGCTCCCGGGCCTCGCGAAACTTCGATCACGTGCCAGGGAGCTCGCGAAGCACCCGGCATTCTCTCTCTTCCGCTTCGGACTCGGCCCAGTGCACACGCTGCGTCATTCTTGTTCATTTTTACGAGTTTTTCTGTGAAATAATTACCAAATCATCATTACGACGACCCGGCTTCACGAAGGACTATTCTCAGGACATTCTTGGACCATTTTGGCATCGTTTCTCCGTCTTTTCTCGCTAAAAGCGAGACACTCAAGTAAGTCCTTCGATCTTGCCGGGCGTGCGACGCCATTTTCCCCTTGTTGTGTTCGATTCGCCCCGACTCCCGATTCATTGTTTCGAGTGTTTTCTCGGACTTTTCGTTCGAGAAGGAGTGTTTTTCGTCGGTCAGTCGACGCGACGAGTGTTGTGCGATCGAGTCCGTTGCCTGTCACATTCCCCTTGAGCCATTTTGTCCCTTTTTGTCGCGTAATTCCCTCCCGTGATTTTTCGAGCCTTTCCCTATCGTTTTCGAGCCCCGTCGCGATATTTTCGCGTTTTCCCATCGTCGAACATTAGCCCCGCTTCCCTTTCGCGTTCAATTTAGTCCCGATTCGTGTTTTTTTTGTCGCCGGCGAGCGAGATCTTCGTTTCGCTCGCCTAATCGGGTTTCGCCGACGGAACCCGGCTGAAGCGTCCGCGTGGTTCGTTCGATCGCGTGGTTCGCTCGTTCGTATTTCCCCTCATATCACTGGTATTGTAAGACGCCTGAGTTCCGGGGACCCTCGGTCCTTGAGCTAAAAGATTCTTTTCGCATTCCCTGATCTAGTCCTTTGTAATATTTTCGTTTAGTAAATTAGAGAATTTAATATTGTTTTTATTTTTGCCATTTTCTTGCTTTTCGTGTGTAACGGTTGCTGGACCGAATTAACCAGCTGGCGCTCTATTGTTTTTTTTGTGTAATTTACTCAATAAATTCGAGATTTTATTATTGTTATTTTTAATCCTTTTGTCAGCGTAATTTATTTTATTTCGACTCCCCTTTCTCTCGCGATTGTGTCGAAACCGTCACATCTTATATATTACATAAGCAGGCCGCAATAGATAAAACCCGACAACGCGCCCGTTGTACTCAAAAGTACCACGTGCGCTCTAGCAGACCCGACTTTTGTCACCTAACACCCGTCAGCTGCATCCCACAGGAAATCTCGAAAACTCATGAAATCCAAAGATAAACAGTTTACTAATGCAATCTTCAAAATTCTTAATATGTTTTCTCCGAAAAACTATAAATTATCAATATCCAAATTCGTCGTAAAATTCCTCTTATTCTCAGAAGTCGAGATGTGCACGTGCAACCACTTGCAGTTAGAACAATCTCGGCCTTTTTCCTCGAAACCAATAGCGACAGCCTAATTTTAATGACTGTCTCTCCGATCAGAATCCTGTTCTTTTCTTGCGCCTAAATACTAAACGACTTTTCTTCCAATCATCTTTACAGAAAAGTCTTCCCCACTAATTCAGCCCAATCACAAGTTAACGACACTTTCTTAACGATCCTTTAACCAATCCTTACTTTTTACTATAAAAAAATCAGTCCCTTCCACAGCATCCTACCCCCAGAAAGTTCAAGGAACTCTTAGCTCAGGACACACAAATTGTCGATCTCAAAAGTTAGTTAGCATCGAGATTCCGAGTCGACAAGTCAACCAAAAATCTTCAACTCTATTTCCGCGACAAACTATTGTATACGATTCCAAGTGTTAAACTCGACTCATAAAATTCTCAACGACTAATTTCGATAATCAAATAATAGCTAACTCCGAAAATAATCTCACGTTACAATAAGTGTAAAATTACATCAACGAACAATTGTAAATTCAGTGTAAAACCAAACAACAACCTCATTCAAACAAATAAAACCATTTTATACTTTGTTAATTTCAACAAAATAAAAGGTGTTGAACATCATTCTAAAAAGGGTCTACAAGACTCTAGTGGTCAACAACCCACTCAAACCAACACCTACCAAACCCAATTCGTTTAAAATAAAGTATTCGGCAGCCGCTAACCGCAGACTCCAGAGTTAACGACGTCAATCAGTCGGTAAGTCGGTTTCAATCATTCGCTAGTAAGCCGAACATATACGATCCCATCAAGACCCTCCTCTCGGGACATAACACCCGATCAAAATGGCGGCGTCCACGGCTGTCAAAACAGCCGTGGCGAGATCTCGTTACCGGCTCCAGAAATCCGTCTCGACGCCGCGGAACTCGTTTGATTCCCTCCGACCCGACGGACGAACCTTTGGTCGGAGGAACGGTGGAGGACGCGAGCTCCGCGACTCGGCTATCGACGAAGAGTTCGTGTAAGTGCGGGGCTGTGGAAAATCGGGCAAAATCGGGGCAAAATGACGAAAACGCGGGGGAGGGAGGGAAACATTCGTAAAAGTGGGTCAAACGCGCGAAATGGGTCACGAGCGCTTTACGTCCGCTCGCTCGGTGGATCGCTCGTTCGCGCTCGGGAAAATTTTCGGAGACGTGTCGTGCTTCCTCCGATCGGTCGGTTCCTGTCCTTCTCTCGAGTCAAAGGCTGTAACAAAATAAAACAAACACAAAAAGCCGGTCCCAGACTGGGAACCGGTCGCTCCCGCCTCGGCCTGACAGCTGGCGGTTCAAGAACTCTGTGACAACGTCACAGCATAAAAGTTTGAATACACCAAATGTAGCACTTTTCAAAACGTCTGATCTTAATGAGTGGTACGAAGAGCGAGTAATTGAACCAACGTTAGCTTCGCTCGATGAGTTCCAGGATCGCGATAGTGGCTGGACATTAATTTCAATCCCAAATTTAACTATCAATATAAACAGATATAATCCCATGCGTGTAGGGTGCGATGTTAAATTACCGCGAAAAATAATGTCAAAACGAGCCACAATTAATGTTAAAACAAATGATAATGCATGTTTCCCCTGGGCGATGGTTGCTGCGCCATACCCAGCAGAAAGTCACACTGAACGACAGTCATCGTACCCGCATTATGAAACAGTGCTCAATATTCAGGGGCTGAATTTCCCCATGACGCTTGGCCAAATTAAACAGTTTGAAAAATTAAACGATATTTCGATAAACGTGTATACACCAGTGAAAGACACTATTCAACCAGTTCGCGTCAGCAAGAATAAGAAAGCAAGGCATGTCATTTTATTGTTGATTGAAGAGCTGGGGGAGGGGAACAATGTTGCGCATTTTCTTTGCATCAAGGATCTGTCGCGTCTCGTGAGCTCTCAACTGAAGAACGGCAAAAGACGACCATTCATCCGTGATCAGTAAGTCGGCAAAAAAAAATTAATTTAATGTGTAAATATATGAAATTGCTATAATGTATGAAAAATCATAGGTGTCTACATTATTTCAATACGGAGAAATGGCTGCACGCGCACGAGGTCGACTGTTTGCAGATGAACGAGTGCGCCATAACATTGCCAGCTGAGAACAATAAATGGCTGGAATACAAGAACCATAATCAAAAGGAGCGTCTTCCATTTGTCGTGTATGCCGATCTTGAGTGCGTTTTGGAGAAAACAAATGAGAAAGAACGCGAAAAGAATCAGCATCAACACCATCGAGTTTTCAGCGTGGGTTATTATGTGAGCTGCTCGTACGACCCTTCCTTGTCGGGCTACCATACCCACCGTGGAGAGCATTGCATAGAATGGTTCATGAAGGAACTCGAGACGTTGGCGTTGAATGTGAAAAATACTACTAAAGAATGTGCTGATGAAAGAATTGACACAGCACGAGTGGAAGTCTTTCCGAGAGGCTAAAGACCGTCACATTTGTGAGAGACCGTTTGAAAAAAAATGCAGATCACGTGCGTGATCACTGTCATTTCACGGGGCAGTACAGAGGTCCAGCTCATTTCAATTGTAACCTCAATTTCCAACATCATTACGCCATTCCAATTATTTTTCACAATTTGTCCGGATACGATGCACATTTTATTGTAAAAGAGGTAGCTACGGCGTTTGCGGGGAAAACCGATTTACTCCCGATAACAAAAGAAAAATACATTTCATACACAAAGACGGTGCAGTCTTCTTCGGAAAACTATTAAAAAAAACAGATTAAACTTCGCTTCATCGATTCATTCAAATTTTTAAACACAAGTCTCGATAAGTTAGCATCTCTCCTCTCAGCAGACAAACTAAAAATTGCAAAGTCTCAATTTCAAAATCTACCACCAAACGATTTCGAACTGTTAACTCGCAAAGGAGTTTTTCCCTACGAGTACATCGACAGTTTCAAAAAGTTGGACGAAACACAGCTTCCACCGCGGGATGCTTTTTACAGTTCCTTGACCGATGCGACGATTTCCGAGGAAGACTATAAACATGCTAAGACTGTATGGGAGCGGTTTTCCACACAGACGCTCGGAGAATATAGCGATCTTTACCTGAAGACGGACTTGTTATGGCCGAGCCATTTATTTAAAAATAATCATAAATTAGAAACATAAGGGCAAATAAGTCATTCACCGATGTCAACGAACTTCGGACAACGAACTCTCGGACAATGAACCGATCTTGCGAAACCCTCGA
>JBAJMU010000014.1:100175-111259 GCA_037952995.1 Hyposoter didymator | reverse complement strand
GATTCCCTCCGACCCGACGGACGAACCTTTGGTCGGAGGAACGGTGGAGGACGCGAGCTCCGCGACTCGGCTATCGACGAAGAGTTCGTGTAAGTGCGGGGCTGTGGAAAATCGGGCAAAATCGGGGCAAAATGACGAAAACGCGGGGGAGGGAGGGAAACATTCGTAAAAGTGGGTCAAACGCGCGAAATGGGTCACGAGCGCTTTACGTCCGCTCGCTCGGTGGATCGCTCGTTCGCGCTCGGGAAAATTTTCGGAGACGTGTCGTGCTTCCTCCGATCGGTCGGTTCCTGTCCTTCTCTCGAGTCAAAGGCTGTAACAAAATAAAACAAACACAAAAAGCCGGTCCCAGACTGGGAACCGGTCGCTCCCGCCTCGGCCTGACAGCTGGCGGTTCAAGAACTCTGTGACAACGTCACAGCATAAAAGTTTGAATACACCAAATGTAGCACTTTTCAAAACGTCTGATCTTAATGAGTGGTACGAAGAGCGAGTAATTGAACCAACGTTAGCTTCGCTCGATGAGTTCCAGGATCGCGATAGTGGCTGGACATTAATTTCAATCCCAAATTTAACTATCAATATAAACAGATATAATCCCATGCGTGTAGGGTGCGATGTTAAATTACCGCGAAAAATAATGTCAAAACGAGCCACAATTAATGTTAAAACAAATGATAATGCATGTTTCCCCTGGGCGATGGTTGCTGCGCCATACCCAGCAGAAAGTCACACTGAACGACAGTCATCGTACCCGCATTATGAAACAGTGCTCAATATTCAGGGGCTGAATTTCCCCATGACGCTTGGCCAAATTAAACAGTTTGAAAAATTAAACGATATTTCGATAAACGTGTATACACCAGTGAAAGACACTATTCAACCAGTTCGCGTCAGCAAGAATAAGAAAGCAAGGCATGTCATTTTATTGTTGATTGAAGAGCTGGGGGAGGGGAACAATGTTGCGCATTTTCTTTGCATCAAGGATCTGTCGCGTCTCGTGAGCTCTCAACTGAAGAACGGCAAAAGACGACCATTCATCCGTGATCAGTAAGTCGGCAAAAAAAAATTAATTTAATGTGTAAATATATGAAATTGCTATAATGTATGAAAAATCATAGGTGTCTACATTATTTCAATACGGAGAAATGGCTGCACGCGCACGAGGTCGACTGTTTGCAGATGAACGAGTGCGCCATAACATTGCCAGCTGAGAACAATAAATGGCTGGAATACAAGAACCATAATCAAAAGGAGCGTCTTCCATTTGTCGTGTATGCCGATCTTGAGTGCGTTTTGGAGAAAACAAATGAGAAAGAACGCGAAAAGAATCAGCATCAACACCATCGAGTTTTCAGCGTGGGTTATTATGTGAGCTGCTCGTACGACCCTTCCTTGTCGGGCTACCATACCCACCGTGGAGAGCATTGCATAGAATGGTTCGTGAAGGAACTCGAGACGTTGGCGTTGAATGTGAAAAATACTACTAAAGAATGTGCTGATGAAAGAATTGACACAGCACGAGTGGAAGTCTTTCCGAGAGGCTAAAGACCGTCACATTTGTGAGAGACCGTTTGAAAAAAAATGCAGATCACGTGCGTGATCACTGTCATTTCACGGGGCAGTACAGAGGTCCAGCTCATTTCAATTGTAACCTCAATTTCCAACATCATTACGCCATTCCAATTATTTTTCACAATTTGTCCGGATACGATGCACATTTTATTATAAAAGAGGTGGCTACGGCGTTTGCGGGGAAAACCGATTTACTCCCGATAACAAAAGAAAAATACATTTCATTCACAAAGACGGTGCAGTCTTCTTCGGAGAACTATAAAAAACAGATTAAACTTCGCTTCATCGATTCATTCAAATTTTTAAACACAAGTCTCGATAAGTTAGCATCTCTCCTCTCAGCAGACAAACTAAAGATTGCAAAGTCTCAATTTCAAAATCTACCACCAAATGATTTCGGACTGTTAACTCGCAAAGGAGTTTTTCCCTACGAGTACATCGACAGTTTCAAAAAGTTGGACGAAACACAGCTTCCACCGCGGGATGCTTTTTACAGTTCCTTGACCGATGCGACGATTTCCGAGGAAGACTATAAACATGCTCAGACTGTATGGGAGCGGTTTTCCACACAGACGCTCGGAGAATATAGCGATCTTTACCTGAAGACGGACTTGTTATGGCCGAGCCATTTATTTAAAAATAATCATAAATTAGAAACATAAGGGCAAATAAGTCATTCACCGATGTCAACGAACTTCGGACAACGAACTCTCGGACAATGAACCGATCTTGCGAAACCCTCGAGCACCTAAAATTGCAACGAATTGCAACGAACAATCTTGCAGAAATCGGAATATTGCTACACCGCTCAAGCCAGTTCATTGACATTTCATCGTGGATGCTAACTCAGCAAAAACCCCCTAACGGGACGATCCACGAAATAGAAACAACCAAAATGTTTAATCAGTCTCTGCTACTTCTTCGGCTTGAGCGGACCTCCTCCAAGTACACTCTACTTGGGGTTTGAGCCTTATTCCGGTCTTTACAAGATAGTTCCGATTACGCGTCTTCGATTCTTCGCGATCAAGCATCACTGCTCGAGGGTTAGTGAGGCACTGAGGTGCAGCGTTTTCACCACATCTTGAAAGCCGTTTAAGAACTCATAGAATATTCAAATCCAATCAATCTTTTCTAAACTCAATTCTTATATTTTTCTATTCTTCATATTTTATATNGTCCAGCTCATTCCAATTGTAACCTCAATTTCCAACATCATTTCGCCATTCCAATTATTTTTCACAATTTGTCCGGATACGATGCACATTTTATTATAAAAGAGGTGGCTACGGCGTTTGCGGGGAAAACCGATTTACTCCCGATAACAAAAGAAAAATACATTTCATTCACAAAGACGGTGCAGTCTTCTTCGGAGAACTATAAAAAACAGATTAAACTTCGCTTCATCGATTCATTCAAATTTTTAAACACAAGTCTCGATAAGTTAGCATCTCTCCTCTCAGCAGACAAACTAAAAATTGCAAAGTCTCAATTTCAAAATCTACCACCAAACGATTTCGAACTGTTAACTCGCAAAGGAGTTTTTCCCTACGAGTACATCGACAGTTTCAAAAAGTTGGACGAAACACAGCTTCCACCGCGGGATGCTTTTTACAGTTCCTTGACCGATGCGACGATTTCCGAGGAAGACTATAAACATGCTCAGACTGTATGGGAGCGGTTTTCCACACAGACGCTCGGAGAATATAGCGATCTTTACCTGAAGACGGACGTATTGCTGTTGGCGGACATATTCGAAAATTTTCGAGATAAATGCCAGCAAAGTTATGGTCTTGACCCTGCCCATTATTTCACTCTCCCCGGATATACCTGGGATGCTATGTTGAAATACACGCGGATCAAGTTTGAACTGCTCACCGACATCGATATGGTGCTATTCATAGAAAGAGGCGTACGCGGGGGTTTGAGTCAATGTTCGAAGAGGTATGCAGGTGCAAACAACAAGTATATGGAGTCCTTCGATTCGATTTGTACGGATGGGCGATGAGTCAACCGTTGCCATATGCAAATTTTGAATGGATTGAAGATGTCTCGAGCTTCAACATCGAATCTCCCCATCCGTCAAAAGGATACATCCTCGAAGTTGATCTAGAATATCCCCCTTATTTACATGATAAGCACATGGAGCTACCTTCTTGTCCGGAACATGGCAAACCTCCGGGTAAGCGTCAAGAGAAATTGCTCGCAACCATTTCAGATAAAGAACGCTGTATTCATTATCGAATCCTCCAACTTTGCATACAACACGGACTAAAATCAAGAGACTCGGCAGAGTCTCGGGACAAGTACATTTGACAGCGTCGTCTGCTTGCCCGATACTCGGGCGAGTATATTATCTCTGAATGAAGCGATTTCGACGGTGGGGGTAGACACTTTCTTGAACACAGACAAATCCACCNCAACAAACCCCCCCCCCCCCCCCCCAAAAAAAAGAATTGAAATAAAATGAAGAATAAAAAAAAACCCTCGAAAGAAATGGTTCCTAAAAAATTGGAGAAAAATCGCAAAGAAAAATCAAAACAATTGAAAGAAATACAAATAATGTAAAAATGGTAAGAAAAAATTCATGATTTTCGCTCAGCACTAAAAATTCTTGATATCCATAAAAGGACCAGTATTCCATTGATGGCTGAAAATCAATTAACGAGAAAAAGGGAAAAGTTCCAAAAAAACACGGCACAAAAAAAAACCCCTAAATACACAATGGCGAATCGACAGAAAAACTTGCGCGACGCGATGGAAAACTAAAGTTTGCCATCGCATGTTGAGCAGTTGAGCGGATGCGCACAATGTCGTATACATACACGCACGCACACTTCGATTATCGCATAATTTTTCCCGTGCAAAGTTTTTTCTCAGCCATTACGGCATCAATCGGGTTGATTTATGGCTCAATCGAAGTGGGACAACTATGTTAGTGTGAAGTTCAATTTTTAGATCATGAGATTACCCCTGAGCTTCGTAATTCAAGAAAGTGTCTACCCCCACCGTTGAAATCGCTATATTCAGAGATAATATACTCGGCCGAGTCTCGGGCAAGCAGACGACGCTGTCAAATGTACTTGTCCCGAGACTCTGCCTGCTCGGTTTTCGCATTTTTACATTTTATTGTGAGTGATTCTGGATTTAGTGCTACATAGAGCCATTTTCCTGGCTGTTCTAGTGTTATTATCATAGTGTCTTTCAGTTTTACTATCCTCGCAAGGGATGGTTTCCCCTAGAACTTGCATTGCGTGTCTGGGTTGGCAGTACAATTGTTTTCCTATCGTTTTGCATTCTTTAAGATTTTCCTCTTTTAGTGAAAGATAATTTCTGTTCTCAGCATTCATTATTATTAGTCTTTCTGTTGTTTCTAAGAATTGGAATGTGTTTCGGTACGTTCTCACGGGTAAAGGGTAAACTTTGTTTACTGTGAATACTGTATTTTCGATTAACCACTCGTGTTCCGCTGCTATAAGAGCCATTAGGCCCTTATAGCAGCGGATATATCTTTGGATGTTTTTAACTAGCCAAAAATCCCCTACACGGGGAAAAAAGCCAGGACAAGTCCATTTGTTCGTGACCCCCGTTTCCCATTTGTTTTCATAGAAAAACCTAACCGCCCTGAAAAAAAAAGAAACCTCAAATAAAATAAAGAATGGAAAAAAAAACCCTAGAAAAAAAATAACTCTCAAAAAAATGGAGAAAAACCCAAAAAAAAATTCAAAACAATTGAAAAAAATAAAATAAATAAGAAAATGGTAAAAAAAAGTTGATGATCTTCGCTCAGTACTAAAAATTCTTGATATCCATAAAAGGACAAGTATTCCATTGACGACTGAAAAACAATGAATGGGGAAAAGGGAAAACTTCCAAAAAGACACGGCACAAAAATAAGAAAAGTACTTGTCCGGCCCGGAAATTTTTATTAGAAGTGCTGACAGAAGTTGAACTTGACATAACATAATTACTTGGTCTCAGAAAGCTTTTAGAAAAGACACGTGAAATGTCGGTGAAAATCTCGAGTCGATCAAGGTTCTCTCCTAAATCGATTTACATTTCAAGCGAATAATACAAAAAATAGCTAGAAGTGCAATTTTGTCCGATGCATTACGGGTCATTAAATTTAACTAGCTGCACCTTAATTAGTCATTAGTTGTTATTTTTCTATGTATCCATACTCGTGTAAAATATTGCAGAAATAGTTAATTTATTAATTGTATATCAAATGGAGAGAAAACTTTGAATTTGTACTAATCCATTTGAATGTATAAACTTCAATGATGTTTGTATGACGCTCATCATTTTTCTCATGAATACAACCGAGTTGTTCTTCTATCTATAAATAGCGAAAGCTAATACAAAAATTTTCGGGCCGGACAAGTACTTTTCTTATTTTTGTGCCGTGTCTTTTTGGAAGTTTTCCCTTTTCCCCATTCATTGTTTTTCAGTCGTCAATGGAATACTTGTCCTTTTATGGATATCAAGAATTTTTAGTACTGAGCGAAGATCATCAACTTTTTTTTACCATTTTCTTATTTATTTTATTTTTTTCAATTGTTTTGAATTTTTTTTTGGGTTTTTCTCCATTTTTTTGAGAGTTATTTTTTTTCTAGGGTTTTTTTTTCCATTCTTTATTTTATTTGAGGTTTCTTTTTTTTTCAGGGCGGTTAGGTTTTTCTATGAAAACAAATGGGAAACGGGGGTCACGAACAAATGGACTTGTCCAGGCTTTTTTCCCCGTGTAGGGGATTTTTGGCTAGGATATCACTTCTTTTTTTCTGACTCCTCCGAAATCTAAATTTTTTCATGATCACATGATACTTCGTGAATCTTTCCATATGGTTTGAATTGGTTTAGTTTCCCCGATCCACTCATACACTACCGCTCAAACGTTTAGATACACTAGACAACTCTGTTAAAAGCAGATATTCGAATTTCCAAAGTGGCGTTTCAGAAAAGATATATCAGGGTTCAGTTTGCCTTATTTCAATATTTTTTCATTGATTTCTTTTTTGGCCCAGTGCGGACTTTGGTTCCCGAGCGTTTTCATGACTTTTTTCGACCATCGCGGATCAGGCGCACAATATAAGGGATTTTTTTTTTACTATCTAAAACTTGAAATGCAATGCAATGCAATGAGGGGAATATCTTTCCCTCTTGAAAAATTTTTTGTGATTTTTTTTCCCGAAATTTATTCAGTTTTTGGCCAAAACCAAAAAGTTTTGAAAAATTTGATATAACTCAAGAACGATAGGGTTTATAGAAAATTTTACAGAAACAAGGAGTTGCGTATTTCACTAAATCGCCTGAAATGTTTTCAGAATTTCTCTTAGAATTTTTTTTTCGGACAATTTTTTTTTAATTTTTTAAAAGTTGACTTCTAGCAGGGAAAAATGCTCCACTATCAGAAAGGAATAAATGTACAACATTTTCTTGTAGCTCAGCGACATGACTTTGATGTCACTGAGCCCTCGCAGCGACAAGATTTTTATGACAGTGAGCCCTCGCAGCGACGAGATTTTTCTGTCACTGAGCCCTTGCAGCGACAAGATTCTTATGTCACTGAGCCCTTCCGGCGACAAGACTTTCATTTGCCTCAGCGACAAGATTTTCATAGGGCTCAGCGACAACATTTTTATGTCACTGACAATGAGAGATATTATCGCTTAGCGATCGATGTTCATGTGGTTGCGCGACAAGATTTTCATATCACTGAGCCCTTGCAATGACAAGATTTTTATGTCAGTGAGCCCTCGCAGCGACAACATTTTTATGTCACTGAGCCCTTGCAGCGACAAGATTTTCATGTCAGTGAGCCCTCGCAGCGACAAGATTTTTCTGTCACTGAGCCCTCGCAGCGACAAGATTTTTATGGCACTGAGCACTTGCGGCGACAAGTTTTTCATGTGCCTCTGCGACAAGATTTTTATGTCGCTCGAATCGGCGACAAGATTTTTATATCGCTGAGAGTTATTATGTAAGTCATGCTGTAAACGAATAAAATGGTGGGTGTAGGAATCGGTCAAAAGATGTGGAGCATATTCATTCATGAAGCATGTTCTCTCGTCATCGGAGCATGTCGGTAATATGCCAGCTGAAAATTCGAATTTGTGAGGTTATGACGAGCTGTCAAAGCCGTATCACAGCATTCTTCCAGACTCAGTCACGAAAAATTTGCAACACATTCTTCTCCCATAACCTTGCACTCTCGGGAAAATAAACGGTTAGCCAACGTTCGTTGTTCGATAAGGAACAAATTGTAACAGCTATTTTCTCGAAAATGTCAAGGGCGGAAAAGAAAAATATGAACTTTTTTTTTTAGCTATCTCTCTCACACTCGCGTCAATATGGCCCTTCGAAATATCAGCTGACATTTTCCGCTCGCTGGTCTGCACTGTCGTGTGCACAACGGATCCATTGGAATCATCGCAGCCTCGACCAATCAGAACTTTCGCAGCCCGGGATTGGCTATGATGGGCACGCAGACCCCTTTGCATGTGTTGTCGGGCGGCCATATACAGACACGTCAAATCCTTCGATGTAGCATAGTTCTGACACATCTGACAGATAGGACTAAGCCCGTGCAAAGTTTTTTCTCAGCAATTACGCTATCGATCCTACTGATTTTAGGCTCAATCGAAAGAGCATCGCGTAATTAGTCTCCATGTTCATTTTCAGGTTGCTTGACGACTCCTGGGCTTTACGGTTAGCTGAAATGTCATCGAAATTTTTGCCAGCTGTTACCCCCACCACCGCGAATCGCTTTACTACGAGAAAGTATCGACTCGGCGAGCGCTCGGGACAAGCAGACGACGCACAGCTGTCAAATGTACTTGTCCCGAGACTCTGCCGAGTCTCTTGATATTTCTTGCATATTTCCTGGTGCTAATTCGGTTGGAAAGCTTAATCCTGAACGGATCATTGGGAGTGCTTTTGTTAAATACTCTGTCAGCTGTCTTGGTGAAATAATGTTTGGGTCTATTATTCCCTTTGTAATTCCCTCTAAAAAGGTTGCTATTCTTCGTACATCGTTTAACGATGGCATTATTACGAAACCAATTGCGCTTATGTTTTGGTCTAGGTTTTCTTTTTGTCACACTAGGTCTGTTGGTTGGTTAAATGCTTTTTTCATGTTTTTTATTACTTCATTTAGCGTGTCTGTTTTGGTAAGAGCTTGTGCTCGACTGTTTTCGAAAAGGTCTGCTGTTGATTTTAGAATTTGCAATTTTTCTTTTAACATTTTCTCGTCAGTGGCTTGTCTGTTACTGATTTGTCGTATTTTTTCTTCGATTTTTTGGGCGTCGTCTGCGTCCAAATTTCCCGTCATTGATTTTATTATTGATCCTAAACCGTTTGTTAAACCTCTTTTTGACATAGACACACATCCTAAATCGTTTGTTAAACCTCTTTTTGACATAGACACACATAAACTGCTGAGCTGAGTGAACGTGTCTTAAATTGTGCTCCGGTTATTTGATTGTTAAAAGGGCTCCTTTCTGATCCGATTTTCGCGCGTTGCATATCGGCCTGTGCGTCGCGACCGCCTCTCTCAGTAGCCGCGATATTGTGCTTGTGCTGCATCGGGTGCATCGGTTTTTTTGTGAGTTTAACTTTCTGGGCGGCGGCTTATACGGGTGCTGATCGTTGGCGTTTGTCGAATATCGGTTAATTCTTCGTGTGTTTACTTACGATAGTGCGACCTCCTTGCGTCGGTCTGTTTTCATTTGTTCGTATCGCGACGGGCTTGTCTCTAAGTGTGCACGCACACAGTGAACTTGGTGTTAGTGCAGGTGTACTTTGTGTCTGGCCGTGCCCCGGCTTGAACGTGCTTCGTGCCCACACCGACGCACTACTGCGCTGCGAAGCGTGACTGTGTCTGTGGCCGTGTCTGTGTTCCGTGTAACCCCGGCCTTGCTGTCGCGCTTGCCTAAGCTCAGCTGGCTGCCTACCGGGTCCCATACTCTCGGGCGGCGTGCTACCCAGCCCGTCCGTCGGTTTGCATAGCCCCAGGCGCACTACCTGTTTCTCTGCGCTTTACTATTTTTCTCTGCGCTCGTCGGGATGTCGAAGATCAGTGCTAAGTCTTGCCTGCTCTGCCGGAACATCGGTGCCATTCCCCCAGACGTGCGCTGCACAGGGGCTTGCCAACGCCGTTTCCACGCCAGGTGTATTCATAGGAGTACTGGCGTCCCGCTGGCCGAGGTCACCAGTGAAACCGGGTCCTACCTCTGCACCATCTGTGCTGACACCTCCTGCGCTGACCTTGGGCCCTTCGAGGACGATTCGGCAAACATCGCAATGGATTCCGGCACTGAAGATTCCAGTGATGAAGCAGGCATCATAATTGACGGCCCCGCCAATGCTCCGACAAATGCCGTGAGTAATGCGGATCTGCTTACTGAGCTGCGAAGCATGCACACTGAGTTGCGGAGTCTCAGGGATGACCTAGACTCAAAGATCCAGAGCGTCACCCGCAAGGTCGATGATATTGGCTTGGCTGTTAATACTCGAGTCGACGGTGTGGAAGCCTGGTGCTCGGAGCTTGACTCAAAAATCGAGACTGTTGCTGGTGCTTGTCGAACCCAGTCTGACAGCCGTCAGCTAGATGGCCCAACTCTGGTCAACTCCATCGCACACGAACTCCGAGAGCGCGAAAAGAGGGCAGCAAATATTATCATCGCCGGTCTACCGGAATCAGAGGAAGGGCTGGCCGGGGACGTAAACGCGGCACGTGAGCTATTCGGTGTAGTCCAGCCTGCCCTCGATGTTGATCTCCTCCGTATTTCCCGCATCGGAAGGCCGCGCGGCCCAGATGACCGCCCACGCCTCATCAAGGTAGTCTGCCCCTCACGAGAATTGGCACTCGGGTTACGCACCTCAGGCAGTCGCCTCAAGGGCAACGCCACCTACAAGGACGTGTCCATGAACCCTGACCGGACGCCCGCGCAAGCTGCTGATTATGCGCGTGTCCGCGCTGAGCTCAATGAAAGAAAGGGCCAGGGTGAGCGTGGGCTGAGAGTCGTCTTCGATGGAGACTGCTACCGCATCAGGACGGAACAGCCATCGGCTTCAGCACCGAGGCAAAAGCCTGCAGACAACAAGCCTCTGCTCTCAGCCACCGGGTCCGAAGCGACCGCCGCCAGTTCCTACGCAAAGGCCACTACTGCCTCGTCGTCTGCCCTGGCATCGGCTCCAGATCCACCACTGAGCTCCCGCCCCCTCGCCAAGCCTCTTTCAACAGCTGCTGTCACCCCTGCCGCGGGATCTTCTGGCGACCGCTCGCGCTTGGGGTCAGGCTCCAAGCCTTTGAGTACTGACGCGCGTGGCAAGAAGACCAAGCGAGGTTTGACTCGCAAGGAATGACTGGAAGAGGGAGAGGACGTCAAACTTCTGAGGATATGCCACCTAAACGGTCAGTCCCTCATCTGCCACTCCAGCCAATTCACTGACTATTTCTTCTCGGACCGTTACCATCTCATCGGAGTGACGGAGACGTGGCTCAAACCTGC